>VDFB02124887.1:0-15809 GCA_007258455.2 Sequoia sempervirens | reverse complement strand
TGGGGCAACTTCAAAATGACCATTCTACACTAGCAAGTGAAAGGTATTTTTGCCACTAAAACAAATATTCTTAGTGAATACTTGGGGACATGGTACCTCGTGAGCATCCACCAATCCACTTAAGGCTTTAATCACTCTACTAGGGGCTCTTATATGTTTTATGGTAGGTACCCTATTTCAAGTGACACTACATGGCTAAGGCCTACATACTATAAGGACTTGATGGTTTAATCTTATCCTTTTATATACCGACCTGAGCGGAAAACTAGTTGGAGTTGCTCCCTCTTGTGAGGCAAGCCCCTCTAAAGGTAAAAAAAGCAAGACAAGTATGTTGTTTTTAATCTCCAAGGTCACATGAACTGCAAGGAGAGAGAATACACAACACCTTTATCTCACACTCATATGATGTTCATTTTAAGTCCAAAACCAAATGTGTGGGTGATTGTACAAAATGATAAAAGATTTTTTTGATTCTCAAGATCACCAGGTGGTGCGAGAGAATAGCATACACACCTTGAAGAAAAATGCAAACCATAAGACAATGAAAACACTTGTTCTTTTTAACCCTCAAAGAAATATGTGAAAAAGACACTTGATGCAAAGGTTAATTTTAAACCAATGAGTGAATATGCATTTTTTTTTAACCAATGAGTGAAATGAAAATTAAGGTAAATTTAAGCCCAATGACATGTAAATGCAAGGTTAATTTTAATCAATGAGTGAATGAAAAGAAGAAAATATAGATTGATTATCAATGTTTAAGCTAGATTTCTCCTTTCCACCTATGCCACACACTGGAAATCAAATGTTAGTAATAGAAAAGCTCTATGCTAGGATATGCAAAAGATCTAAACTTAAAATTTTGAATGAAACCCTAAACTATAAATGAACAAGCAATTGTGTCACATGAAATGTCAATTATGGCTCAAGACTAGAGGTGATTGTGTGAATTGTAACTGCATCATTCTAGATGTCAACTGCATCATAGTTATGATGATTATGGCTTTTGTCGCTAACAATTGCAGTTAATCCCTAGCGATTGCATCGAATGACAATCGATTATGTCGTGGGAACCTAATACTTGCAAAATGATAGAAAACTACCAAAATCCAAGCAATCTAATGACTAATAGGACATGCAACTAGGGTTAGCCTAATGAAATGTGAAACCAGATGACTAGATCTAACAAAAAAAACAAAGAAATTAGAGAGAGTCAAAGTATGCTCTCATGCATTTGAAGCAATTGTGTTGTTTGGATTCACAGTTGTGGTACTATGTAAAAGATTATTGTGTCATCCCAGTCTGCGATTGCATCAATCTATACCTACAACCTACAAATTCAAAAAAATTGTATGAATTTTGTAATTTTTTTCCTTTCAAATTGGGTTCACCAATGCAAATCAAGCCTAAAATTATCAAAAAATGAAGTAAAAAAAGCATAAAGACATAAAACATGGAACAATATTACCAAAAGACTTCATACCACCATTGATTCACCTTCATTTCACTTCTCTATTTTGCTTGAATAAGATAATTTCCCTCAAATTTTTGAGTATGCAAATAGGTCTAATGACAATGACAAATCAAAATATTGAAGATTCTATATGACTATGGATGCACTTGACTTGATATTTGATAGAATTGATAACAAGATGACTCTAGATAGCTTGTAGATGTAGATGACCAAAAAATGACAATGACAAGGTCTTTTATAAAAAGACAATTTTGAGTGAAAGGCTAAGATTGAAAGTCAATAATCAATGGGAAAGAATGAAAGATGAGGTATGGACTAGGGTTAGGGAAAATGATAAGGATTGACAACCAAGATTAAATTATAAATAATTTAATCAAGGGTGGAGGTTAATTGAGACACAAATAGATAAGGACTTAATGTGGAAGATAAGATTGGAATGGACAAAGAGGTGATAAGAAATTAAATAATAATAAAATTATTTAATCTAGGTGGCCAATGAATAATTAAATAATTAAAAATAATTATTTAATTATAGAAGAATGTGACAAAGATGACCTTTTGAATTAAATAATGATTTAATTCAAAATTCAAGAGAGTGGACCAAATAAAATAAATAAAATTTATTTAATTTATGAGAGAAGAGACTAATGAATAATTAAATAATTAAAATAATTATTTAATTATAGTAGAAAGTGGTATAAAAATTAAATAAATAAGAATTTATTTAATTTTAGAAAGAAAGGGACTTAATTAGTAATGTAATTAAATAAATAAAATTTATTTAATTAATCAAGGAGGAATAAAGATAGAAATGAATTAATTAAATAATTAAAATTATTTAATTATCAAAGACAAAAGAGGAAATAATGGAGAATTTAGAGGTCAAAGGCCTAGGAAAATTTTTAGTGTCTACAATATATATCTTGGATTTGTCAAGATCTTCCCCTACCCATTAAGAGATCCTCACTAAAGCTTTATATGGCACTCATGTACCAAATGAAATAGATCCGACTCAGTTTTAGGCTCTTGTGGGATATTTTTCATCCACCTATCAGTTGGGTTTTAGTCAGCATGATATGCCACCCATTGATCTAGCTCATAATTGTGCCCTTCACATTGAAGTACTAGTCACTAAGCACAAGGTTAAGAGGGTCTTAGTAGATAATGTCTCTTCTCTTAATTTATGAACTTTGAAATTCATAAAATAGGTGGGCTACACTTATGCCGACTTGGACAATCAGGGGATCACAATTAAAGCCTATGATAATATAGAGAGATATTTAGAGGGTATCATTTGCCTCCCAATTTAGGTTGGCCTAGTTGTGCAATACACCACTTATCATGTCCTTGATATTGACTTACCATAAACCTTCTCCTTAGCCCACCATGGCTTTACGCCATGCAAGTTGTCCCCTCCACTTACCACCAATGTCTGAAGTTCCCACATAACAAAGTTGAAATTACTATCCATACTGATCCCCAACCTTTTGAGTATTGTTGTGCTCTTGAGGCTTCTTTCCCACATTCTTTCCATTGTATAGGAATAGAAGTGGGAACTTCTCAGCCATCATCCTCCATTCCATCATCTGATCCATCTTCCACATCTAACTCCACCTTCACTAAAGTCAAGATCATTGACAAGGGCTATGTGGAATATGAGATGTGTACTGCACTTAATGTGGGAACAATGCCTCCCTCTCCCTACACTTATGGCCAACCGTCTAAATCTATATAGAAAGAAGAACCAACAACCAAGACTCTCAACTCTAAAAATGTGGATTCTACAAAATTTCAGTCTTTGGGAACCTTATAAGACTAGATGGATGAGGAAATTAGCCAATGGGTTTAAAGAGAAGAACCTAATCCCTCACCTCCTCTTATTGAGTACTTTCAAGAATTTTATCCACAAGCTCCTAATCTAGTGAAAAAATATAATTATCAGGGTGGAGGACTCAAGGTTGATGAACATGGAATGTAGAAACCTATTGAAACACTTGTGCATTCAAAACACTTGGGTCTCAGCTATGACAAGAAGCAGAAAGGATCCACTGGATCCACTAGTTCATCGAATAATGTTAACGTGGAAAATAAATTTCTTGAGGACATCCCTGAGGAGGAAGCCACCATACTTTCCTAGGATTATTTGGATCTCCCTACCCTATTTGAATCCACATTCATTTTCTCCATCAACCTTTCACTTCACCACCTTGACCTTATTGATTGGGACCTATGAGGAAGTGCACCACTTGATGCATTCCCTTTAGAGGAGGCGTATGCACATCTCATGGGATTAGGAGAATACAATGGAGTCTACTTTGGGGAGGATGAACACCCTAACTACAAAAGTAAAAAGAACCAAATAAAAAAGTGTCATCAAGTGAAAACCTCTTTGAGGCACTTCCTGACTAGGGAAAAGTTAAAAAAAAGGGTGTATCCTCTACTGAAAACCTTAATGAGGTGCTAGAGGATGGGGATTTTCATATTCCCCTTATAGGAACTCACTTTTTTTAGTGGTATTCAATCTTGATTGAAGAGGCAAGAGAAATAAATCTAGGAACAAAAGAGGAACCTAAAATCACCTATGTGGCTAAATCTTTGTTTGAAGAGGAATATCTAGTCATTTCTAAGATGATGCAAGAAGGAGTCATCAATTTCACATAGTCCTATTTAGATATTCCTAGGTTAGATCTTACTTTGGCAATCCATTGCCTTGATGTGCATCTAGATGCAAATCCTATTAAACAAAAGCTTCAAAAAATGCATCTACAAGTGGCTTTGCTTGTTAAGGTTGAACTAGAAAAGTTGTTGGTAGCTGGGTTCATAAGGCCGATCAACTATTTAGATTGGTCCAACATTGTACCTGTAGCCAAGCCCGTTGGGGACATCAAAATCTGTACATATTTTTAGGATCTAAATAAAGCTTGTCCAAAGGATTATTTTCCATTACCCAACATTGAGATGTTAGTTGATCTGATAATAGGGCATGCTATGCTATCACTCATGGATGAATTTTTTGGATATAACCAAATCAAGATCTCACCCAAAGACTAGTGTAAGACTTCTTTCACTACTCCATGTGGTACATTATGCTATAATTTCATACCCTTTGGTCTCAAAAATGTGGGGGAAACATACCAACGTGCTATGACTATCATCTTCCATGACCTTATTCACATCATAATGGAAGATTATGTTCATGATCTATTGGGAAAATCAAGGACTAGAGAGAATCATCCTAGAATTTTGAGATAGATTTTTGACCGGTTAGAGCAATACAAGCTACAACTGAACCCCAAGAAATGTGTCTTTAGTGTCACATCAGGAAAGTTACTAGGCTTCATCATGTCCAAAAGGGGGATTAAGGTCGATCCTACCAAAGTGAAAGCTATAATGGAAATGCCTCCTCCTAAGAAGTTAAAGCAATTAAGAAGCCTACAAGGAAAGCTACAATCAATCAAGCATTTCATAGCCCAACTTGCAGACAAGTGTTATCCATTCACTCATCTTTAATGCAAGGATATAGTCTTCAAATGGGATCCTCAATGCAAACAAGGCTTTGAAAAAATTAAGGAGTACCTTACTAATCCACCTATCTTGATTCCCCCCATACCAAGAAAACCACTATTGTTATATATTTCAGCCACTTTAGTTGCACTGGGGACGTTATTAACACAACATGATGAGTCCGCAAAAGAAAGATACATCTACTATATCAATCAAACACTAGTGGGATATGAGCTCAATTATTCTCCCATGGAAAAATCTTGTTCAAAAATTGTCTTCAATTCCCAAAAGCTATGACATTACATGCTTAGTCACCCGATCAAGTTAATATATAAGGTGGATCCACTCAAGTATTTTTTTATCTAGAAATTCATTGACTGGTCATATGGATAAGTGGGTTATGCTCCTAAGAGAATTTGACATTGAGTATGTAGACCACAAAGCAATTAAAGGACAAGTTATTACTAATCAGTTAGTAGATGCTCCCCTTGTTGATGCTTATCCTTTAGTGGCAGAGTTCCTAGATGAATCTATCTCCACTATTTCAAAATTTGATGTGTGGATGCTTCACTTTGATGGGTCCTAAACACATAATGGAGCTAGAGCTAGTATCCTTTTTTCCACTCCTCAAGGTGGCTATATCCCCAAGTCATTCAAATTGGCTTTTCCATGCATGAATAATATTGTTGAGTATGAAGCTTTAATCACAGGTCATAGAATTGTAGTCCAATGGAACATTAATCATCTTCTTTCTTATGGAGAATCCCAACTCATAATCAAGTAGGTCAATGATGAGTTTTAGACTAAGGATGACAAGATCCTTCCTTATAAATGCATGGTAGATGACTTTAAGAAGTACTTCATCCATATCCAATTTGAGTAGGTCCCTAGATTGTAGAATAAGGCTACTGATACAATGGCCATATTCAGTTCCCTTATAGACATGCCTCAATACCGTATAGATTGTGAGTTCTTGGTTGAACAATTATTAATCCCAACATATGAAACTCCATAAAATGAAATGGTGTGTGACATCATAGGCCCCCAATCTCCATGGTATCATAATATATTCAGCTACCTTCATGATAAAATTCTCCCATGTGATCTAAATAACACCAATGTAAATCCTTCATCCAACATGCTTCAGGTATTACAACATCTTAGGAAATACACTTTATCACAGGGGATTTGATGGTACTCTATTTCAATGTATAAACAAATCAAAATCTCTTATTGCGTTGAATGAAGTACATCATGGTGTTTATAGGGCCCATACTAATGGAAAGGCCCTAGTAAAGAAGCTTCTCATAACTGGGTATTACCAGATGACTATGGAACATGATGCTTGAGAGTTTGTAAAAAAGTGTGTAGCATGCCAACAACATGCAGATTTGATCCACTCTCTTGCATAGGACCTACAACCTATCACTGCATCATGGCCTTTTTCACAGTGGGGTCTCAAATTTATTGGCAAGATCTATCCTCTATCCTCCAATGACCATACTTTCATAATCAACACCACTAAGTATTTCAAAAAATGGTTGAAAGAAATTCCACTCTCCCAAATCACTGTGTCCAAATATCCAAGTTCATCCTTTACCATATACTCTGCAGATATGGTATTCTTGCCACCATCATTACCAATAATGAAAAACCTTTCAAAAACCAATATATGCAACACCTATGAGAAAAATTCCACATGCAACATCATTTATCCACACCCTATTACCCCTAAGGTAATGGACATGCTAAGGCAACCAGCAAAAAATCAATCAAAATCCTCAAGAAGGTTGTCAATAATACTGGTCATGATTGGCACCTCCATCTTAATCCCACCCTTTGGGCTTACCAAACATCCATCCATACCCCCACTAGTGAAACTCCATACTCCCTTGTCTATGGTGTTGATGCCATCTTACCGATAGAATTCAAGATCCCATCACTTCACATCTCTTTGAAGAACATGATTGGTGATGAAGAATCTCATATTGTACATTTGAGTTAGTTGGAGCTCCTAAATGATAAGCGTCTTAAGTATTATAATCATCTTCAAGCTTACCAAAATTGGCTTAAGAGAAGCTATAATAAGAAGGTTTGTCCTTGTCAGCTTTAGGTTGGTGATCTAGTCCTCAAGGAAAATCAATGTACCCAACAAGATTGAGAGAAGAAAGGAAAGTTTGAAGCTAATTAGTTGGGTCCCTATGTCATCACTGCAAAATATGGTTTTGTAACATATCGACTTGCTACACCTAAGGGAGAACCCCTAGAAGATCCTATCAACATTCTGCACCTAAAACAGTTCTACACCTGAGTCAATTAGGTTACCCCACCTAGAAAATACCAAAAAAAAAACTAGAAAAATACAAAAAAAATAAAAATATGTCAAAATCTAAAAAATAGTAAAGAGAAATAAATCATCCTATGGTGAAAGCCACCCTTGGTGGCACCTTAGATAAGTATGTTTGGTGAAAACCTGGCAACAAGCGCCGTTTGTAGAGGACTTAATCATTATCTACTTTACATCCCACTTTATTATATGCTTGTGTATCCATCATCCTATCCACCTATCCTATCCCAACATCCTATCACATCCATCATCCATCAACATCCTATCATCCACCCCTTGGTGTATTTTGATTGAGAATTAGATGATTTAAATTTTTCTATCCTAACTCTTGAGCTTTTCATGGCCTATATATGATGTCATGCCATTGGTCTCGCATCCCCATCTAGGATCCTCCATGGTATCTTTTATCATTAGGTATCATGTTGTCTTTGGTCCTTTTTGTTGAAATACATTGCCTCTATTCTTTCACATAGGCAAGGCCATCTTTGATGAGCCCCTCAAGCTTTTGTTTGTCTATTTGAGTCTTCATTGTCTCCTTTCTACTTTATCCATTGTCAGTCATCAGTCTTTTGTTGAACTATGTTACCTATGTTCTTTCACATAGGCAAGGCCATCTTTGATGAGCCCCCAAGGCTTTTGTTCATTTGTTTGAGTCTTCATTGTCCTCTTTCCACTTTATCCATCATCATTCATTAGTATTTTATCGAACTACAAGGTCTTTGTGCTTTCACGTAGGCAAGGCTAATCTTTGATCAGCCCTTGAGACCCTAGGTCTATCCTTAGGGTGTGTCTTATTTTTTTGCATCATGTCATCAAGAGTCCCTATTTAGCTGGTTCCTAACAACAAAATCTATTGGTACCATAGGGTTCAATCTATTTTGGGTATCTTGAGTCATGTTGATTAAAAAATCTACCCCCATTTATCCTTGGTATTAGTAGGATGTATCCTTCCTCAAATTAGACCCCATCAATGTCATCCACCTATTGGTCCTATGGAAAAGGATATTTGAAATTTATAGTGATCTTTTTGTTCTTTTGCATTTTTTAATCTTTTGAGCTTCCTATTATATGTACTTAGGGTCTCCACGATCCATCATATCATGGTGCACTTTGATTGGTAGACATAGGGGCATATCTTGATTTTCTATGTGATCTTGTCTTCCTAGTTGTCCCATGTAGTACCCACCAAGATCTCTACAACCTTGTGTTACATTGGGGTATCCTTTGTGCTTGTGGTTATTCCAGCATTAGGGCCAACCAAAGCCCTCATGTCTTTGGGGTGTTGGAATAACCTTATTGTTTGTTGTGTCAGTCCTACACATATGATACTAATTTTCCTTGGTTCATAATACCCTAGTGTCTAGTATCTTATGCAAAAAAAAATCAGTGCTCCTAATATGATAGAATGGCATTAGATTTTTATTTCATTCACCATCCCCTTTTCATTTCATTTTTCCTAATCCATTTTCCCTATCCCATGGTCTTTTATTTTTGGTTGTGTAAATGATATCCCCCACCTATTCTTCCTATCAGGGTTCCTACAATCTTGACAGGTGCACTATATCACCCATCATTATTCATTTCACTTTGCATTTCCGTTATCACCTAGGTTGCATTATCCATTGCATTATTAATTTCATTATCCATTTCATTATCATCTCATTATCCATCGCATTATCACTTTCATAATCATTTCATTAGATTGCATTTATCCATTTCATAATCATTTCATTATTGTAAGACCCCTCTTTGCATGTGATTGTTATATATTTTTCCTAAATAGATGGTTAGATATATTACGAGTGATAAATAAGGTGATTGTCTAATATTAACCTTGTAGTTATTCTTACTTTGTGTTATATCATCATTATTTTACTTAATAAAGATGTATGTGCACGTGAATTATCAAGAATAAGATTTGAAATTATAAGATGAATTTGAAATAAGATAATTATGTTGTATTACATTAGAAGAGTAATTAGCTATGTAAATGATTTGTGAATAAAGTTATGAGGATTTTATTTACAACTAATGTTATTTATTATTATGCTCTAACTATGCACAATTGTGTTGTGCAGGAAATTAAGCGAATCAATGTGGGATCTTAACATTAAAGGTCAAGTAAGTATTAGTTATTTTGAATATCTAGATAGAACCTTAGAATCTAGAAAATACTTTTGAAGATTAAAGTCTATGTGTAATGGTAATTTATGTGGGGTTTAATTGTGAGACGTTTTATTAGAAAATTTAAGTGTTATACCATGGGGTTAAATGTGTAAGTAGAGAATTAGGGTTGGGGACTCTTAGTTAAATTAAAATTCGAATTCATCCTTTCATGAAACTTTAACAGGTCTTAAAAAGGATTATTTTATGTATTTTAACTTTTTTTAATACCCTAAGGCAAGTACCTATGGGTTGGGGGTCTATTTATAGCCATACCTTGGGCCATATCCAAGATATGACCCTCATTTATTTCCCATTTAGAGGAGTGACGGATTTGGAAGACCTTGGGGAAAGAAAAGGGTGTCTTTCCTCTCAAACTCATTTATGAGATGAGACAATGGAGATGTAGTGGACAAGTACTCCATACTCCTCTTAATGATGATAAAGACTTTTGGGATGGAGTGGAGTACACTCCTTTCTTTCCCATCTCCCTAAATTTTCTCACACATGTGTGAGCACTTGTGGGAAATTGTGCTTGAGGATTGAATGAGAGAGTGGCAAGTGTCACTCCCTCATTCAAAAGGATTCAAGATGAGTCCCTTTATATTTTGTTGAGAAATGAAAATAGGGTTGTTACCCACTTCTCCTCTTGGAGAATTTTTGGTTAAGTATTGAGATGAAGAGAGGGAGGAAACAAAAGGAAATGAGGAAGCTCTTGCATATTGGAGTTGAAAGATTCAAGTTTGATCTCATGTTGGAGGAAAGGAAACTCATCCCTACAAACAATGTAAAAAGATAAGTCTTCTTCTCCTTGCAAATACTTTGGCTATTTCATTGTATAATGTTGTTTATGTATTTACTTGAGTTTGAGTGAGAAAACAAGATATGAGAGTTTATTTCCTTGAAGTAGAATGCATATGTTGATATGAGTGATTGTGTTATATAATATTTTAAAATCTCTTGAGGTGTGTGTGGAGACCCCTTCATCTTGGGTCTAAATGAATGTCCATGCTTGGGGGTATGACTAGAGCCAATGAGGCTTCATGATGCCATTACGGTTGGGTGGAGAGCAAGGTGTATTTTATGAGTATGTAAATTGTTAGTTCCTCAATATTATGTGTAACAGAGAAAACTTTATTTATTTGTGTTATTCAAAAGCATTCTTGAATATTGTTGTAATATTGAAAGTTACGATTATATTTTAAAGGAGAAATAGGGAATAGAGCAAGACTTCTTTATTTATGTGTTATTCATTACATTCCTAAGTATTGTTTGTAATATTTAAGGTTAGTATATTGTTATGAAGAAAGAATGAAAAGAGCAAACCTTTATGCAATGATTTGTCATTTATTTCATTTCTATGTACTATTGTAAAGATGAAAGTTTAAGTAAGTAAATGGAAAAGAAAATTGCTCTTTGAACTTGTATTAAAAGGAAAGGTTGAGATAAAAAGAGACCTCTATTTGATATTTAAAGAAATATTATGTAAATTTAATTGTATCTTCTTTTATTGTTAAAACATTATTATTATTATTATTATTATTTGTTTCATGGAAAATACATTCATTTGAAGCCTTTTAAATTAAACAAAAGTGTTGTAATTTCTTATGCTTGAGGTGAGAAAGATTTTCATGTTAGAGAAGAAATATGTTATCTAAAAATATATCTATGCAAATTACCATGAAAAAGAGTTTTGATATTGTGTACTAAAATTATATGTAATATGAAAAGGAGATTTTGTTTTTTTTTTTCTGCATCCTCTCAAAGAATAGAGTATCCAAATCAAATAGAACTTGTTTAGAAATCTGATTTTCATGGAAACCAATTGTTTGAAGAAATGGCAGCTATACAAGCAAAGTTTAAATGAAATTTTAATATTAAGGGTGCAATGTGTTAATGATCATGTAGTGAAATCTTATATATATCTACATATGTGTTCTTTTGGAAATATAAATATGTGTATAACTTGCATGTTCATATGTAAGTGAGCATGTTTAGTTTCAAAGAAATTAAATCTACAAATATGTATTTTTAAATCTATTTTGTTACAATAAATGTACATATATATTAAAAGAAAAAAAAATACAAATATACATTTTACATATTAAAATATAGAATTGAGAATATTTTATATTATATTATATTATATATATATAATAATATATCTGGATATATTTTTCTAAAAACAGTAAGCACTTAAATCAAAATTAAAATAAAATAATAAAACTAATTATAAAATAGAAAAACAACAAAAAAAAAAACACAGGGGAGGGCCAGCCTTTGCCGTGACCCTACCCCTGAGAAGGTGTGGCCTCCACAGAGGCTGTCGCTCCCTGGTAAGGAGGGCGCAACCTCCTCTGTGAACCGCCCCCTCAGCAATGTCAACAAAAATAAATTATTTGACATTTATTTTATTTTTATTTTCTTACCTTAAATTTATTAAAAATCTTTAACCTGGAGCTGCATACGTTTTAAAAAGCCAATGCTATGTGAAGGCTGTAGAGAGGTGGGGATTAAAAATAAAACATAAATAAATGCAAATATAAAATGAAAACTAGATCAGTATGTGTAGCATATGCAAGATTATTTTTGAAAGATCAACCACAGGCTCCTGTATATATAAACACGCAAAAGTTCGAATTGCAGTCTATTGTAAATGAAATATATGAGATTTGTGAAGTTCCAGTAAGGGGATGTAGAGATAATATTAATAACAGTAAATAAGATAGCTATATATGAAATCAAATAATCTCTCTTCAGTTTTTAAGTAAACACAGAGATCTAAAATGCAGCCCAGAATTCTGAGGTCTCTTAAACTGGAACAAAAGTAAGCTCACAAAATTTATTAAGGTAGATCTATAGTCAATAATGGGGGTTGCATGTGAACTGCCAGATTCAAAGAGTGCATGATTAAAAGAAAACTAAATAAAAAAATGAAAGAAAGAAATTTAATCCAATACAAAAACTATATTAATAATACACCCTCCAAATCTGAAGTCGGTTGTTGCACAACAATATTGTGCTCATACACTGGACTGTGCAAATGTCGCGGGATCCTTGACCTGTAAAGTGGATAGGCACGGAAGGATTTTAAAAGTTCTGGAAATGGAGAGCCTGATATAAAAAAAAAAAAGAGACTTGTAATCTGCAGTCGCCACACCATTCCTGCACATAATATTATTCCTGGCTGCTAGAAAAACGTTTAAGGAGATCCAAGTTTAAACCAAACAAAAAAGAAAAAAACCTAAGTCAATATCTTGAGCAGATCGCCATTGTAGAACGAACGGAGATCCAACGGTTGCAATTAAGCTTACGACATCAATGAATTTAATTGGGAGTTAACATCTCAACAACCAATTCTACAGCATAACTCGCACTTGGATGCAGCAGTGGGTAGTATTAAATTTTGAATTGAATTTTATGATCTTGCCCTTCCAATCACATACTCGTGGATTAACTAAATCATCTTTGATACCTGTGATTTTTGTCTGATCTGTCAACCCCCATCATAGCCTATCACAGCATTAATGGTGACCCATAAGTATTACTAAAATCTAATAGTTCATTTAAAAAGAAAGAAAATGAAAATATATATATATGTATATATAATTCATTTAGTGCTGGTTGAATGATAACGATATTTTTTTGTCAATGTTAATATCTCACTTCATAATAATTTATTAATATTGATTCATTCATCTAAAATTATCACCATTCCAGAGGTAGTCATATATTGATAGTAGTGGGGAGTTCATACTAGTGTAGCATTCAAATAATTGATTTAATAATATTCTTATTAATGGAGTGGATTAAATAATGATGAAATTATTATTATATTAATGAAAAGAAAAATTAGTTCACTAAAACAAAGTCATATGATTAATGTTGAAAAATAATAATAAAAATAATTATCATTAACTAGTGTGAACCATTGTGATTAAATAATGTTAATGTACTGTCAATGGATCATATGTTCGAATATCATTAAAATATTAATTAACATGTAAATAAAAATCTTGTTATTATTTATGTATTAAGTGATCTACCATCTATTATTGTTAATGTTGATTAAAATTAAATTAGGATTGAGATAACCATAATTTTATTGCTATATTTAAGCATAAGCTAAAAACGATTAATAAGGTTAACTGTTAAAATTTAATTGGATAATATAACATTAGCATTTGTAAAGACCAATGATTGGTTAATAAATAATAACATTTTAGTGACTACTAAATCAACTTAATGACTCAATAATCATACTTTTTGAAATAAAACAATATTGAGAAATGGTTATGTTGTCAAATAGATTGCACCTGAATGCTTGAATGACTAAATTCAACAATCTATTGAAACATAAGAACTATCTTCAGGCTATGGGTATTCCTATGGTGAAGATAGACCTCCAGATTCTAGGTTGGTTCCTATATGATTCTCAAATTGATAACTGGGTAACTTGTGCTGGAAAAGGGATAGAAGGATTGTAATAAATGCACGTAAAACTGTAAATTGACGATGATACATCTAATTGATAAAGACTTGCAACTATGATTCACAATGAACTTCAGAAAAACTATCCACACAAGTCAATTCAACAACTTGACCACAAAAATGATTCTAAGGCTTAAATAAACCACTTTTGAAGGAAAA
The DNA here is from genome assembly GCA_007258455.2 of Sequoia sempervirens. Lineage (NCBI taxonomy): Eukaryota > Viridiplantae > Streptophyta > Pinopsida > Cupressales > Cupressaceae > Sequoia > Sequoia sempervirens. The sequence continues at coordinate 1,671 of VDFB02124887.1, read as the reverse complement.
CAGAGTTTTCTCAGTAAAGAAGAATAGATTATTCTGTTACACAACCTTAGACCTATGATTTTCACTATTTAGAATGCTTGCAAATATAAATGAGACAATAATTTTAAAGGTTTTGATATTAAACACAATAAAACTTTATCAAATCATTCATAAAAACATCATAATGACAAGGAAGACTTTTGATTTCACCAAAATCGAAGGAATCTTTGCAAAATGACATAAAATGAACTTGTAGACCTGCTACTGTATTAATCTGAAAATTGAAAAACTAAATTACATGATATTTCTCTTTGTAGAATGCAAATGATGAAAAACAAGAATTAGAGGAAAAATACTAACTTTTCCCAATATATACAAAAGGAATGCACAAAGCAGCCAATAATAGAACTAAATGAGAACTGAAGTGAAAACAACATCTCCAATGCGAAATCCGAGTAGAAGAGAAAACCCTGATAAAAATAGTTCAAACTCATGCAAAAATGAGTGAACTCAAGCTCAAACTAGCCATCAACTCATAACTGATCCATGGAGCACTCAAATTGAACTAAAAATCCCTCAAAAAGTGGGCTCAAGCATGTGAAAACCACCTCACTTTTATCAACTCGCCCATGAGAATTGGAGGTCTATCTCTAAAATGTGCATGATGATAAGGCATCAAAGACTGAAGCAAACAACATTTGTGAAATGATGAACTCCAGATAACATTGAATGACGTGAGTTCCACCTACATGTTTTAATGATTCTAGAAAAGGGTTATCTGATTAAATATTAAACATAACCAAAGTATGATTATTTTAATATTTAATGTGTGTATGGCTCCTCCTTATTTTAAAAACATTTTAAATATTGATGTAATTATACATTAACATTTGATCACAATGATGACTTGGGTAGGATCATGTAAACATGAATGAATTCATTATTATTTCTAAAAATAAATAATGACTTAAACTATCTTTAAGTCTACCCTTAACATACATGGGCTCCATGCACATTTAGGTGTTTTGAATTTAAAAGTCATAGACCATAGGCAATAAAATGAAATGATTTTATAAAAAATCAACTAAAAAATGCCACCATAATGTGAATTAGGGCTTCAAGTCAAAACACTTGAACCCTAATCATTTCCCCATTCACATTTTTCATTTTGGAGAAGCTTCATCAAGATGTTGGCCACCGACCTGTTGTTTTTGTCAAAAAATTTAGAGGAATCTGAATCACTATGTGGTAAGCTGCATTTCATGTTTCTTGTGTTTGCTTCTGCAACATAGCCTAGCCACGACCTGCATCATATTGTTTGATATGTCTTTCCTTATATCTTATACCTCCCTATATATTTTCCTTCATTTGGAGGTAAAAATTTGAAGGAGATCTGAACTTTTATACACGGCTTTGAAATCATCTCTCTATCAAAAGATAAGGTAAGCTCCTTTTACCATTAGAGCATCTTGTATTTTGATTCCTGAATATGGAATTCCTTCATGAATACCTATAATCTCTACTTTATTGTTCATTTTCTTTGCAAATTCATGGCCGCCATGATGAGTATTAGGCTCGAGTTTTTTTGGATAAAAATATGATTGTTCCTTCTTGTTTTGTAAGATATTTCTCATATGTGGTGTGGCCAATAGCCCAACTCTTTTGAATTCTCCTCCATGAGATCCATGAGAG
>VDFB02124886.1:0-12856 GCA_007258455.2 Sequoia sempervirens | reverse complement strand
TTTGGACAAGCTTATGTTCACTCTTATCATGCTACTTATTTTTTAATTTATGATCTTTTATAAAGATTCCTCTAGGGACACCTTCCTTCTCATTTACTGTTCTGTTTCTCAACTAGTATTTACTCCTTGCTTCCTCAACTGTAGCAACAGTTAGTCTCTCTATTTCATCTTTGGTGAGTCTCCTCATACTACATTGAGTAGGTGCCTCAACAGAATGTGTCCCTATATAATCTTCTTCAGAATCAGAAAGGATCTATTGTTCAACCATATGGACATTATACTTCTGATTTGAAACATCATACTCATAACCTCCATCCTCTAAAGATGAGTATCCTTCCTCAGCATGGTAAAAAGTGTTTGAAGTCAAATAAACCTTGTGATCTTCTCCATTATTTTCTATCAACATTCCCTCCTCTTGCATCCTTTGAGCTACAACACAATATTTTGGGGAATGTGGCTTATCACAAGCTTCACAAAAGTAATTGTTACTCACCATGTAATTTCCCTTCTTACTCAATGGATCAGGAGTCTCTTTGTTTCTTGGCTTAGCTATTATAGGTTTTTAGTCTTTCTAGTCTGTATTATAAGGCATATCATGCAACCTCGGCCTTTTATTTCTGTATGTGTTCTCCTGTCTGTACTGATAATTATTTCTTTGCTGAGGAGGCCTCGAGTTATCTCTTTATTGATTATACCTGCAACCTTCCTATTGTTTTCAATTGTTAGTGTTATTTTCTGAGCTTCAGCCAGATCTCTTGGAACCCTATTTCTCCATTCATACCCTATTTTATGATCAAATGCATTTAAATAAACACTCAATGCTATAGAATCTAACAACCTCGATCCATGAGGTACTTTAGTCTGCAACTTGTTGAATCTCCGATTGAAATCATAAATTGAATCATTCTAATTTTTCTGAATTCGCATCAATTTATGAAGAGTTGCATCTAGTGCATTTAAATTCCCATATTGCTCTAGGAATCTATCCTGGAATACTTGGAGAGAAATAATTGAGAGTGTTGGCAAGCTGTTGAACCAATCCCTAGCATCTTCAAGAAGTGACATCATAAATAGCCTCATATGTAAATCTTCATATGGCACACCTATGTCTTGGATGAACACATTGAAATTATTTAAATTCTCTTCAGCAGTAATTGTATTACTCCCTGTAAACTTAGGTACTAGACCACTCCAGCTTACGTCCATTAGATAAGGGTATAGATGAAACCCTGTCAAATCAAACTGTCTGATCATTGCTGCAAACTAGTGAGGGGGAGGGATAGGTGGGTACTGATATTGGTTCATAGGATTATTGTACTATGCATTATGCTATGGGACAAAAGGCTGACAATAAGGTGGATGCATATTTGTATGCTGTGTGGGAATATGAGGTGGATGATTTGGTTGATTATAGTGATTTCTTGTCAGATGATGAGGAGACACAAGTGGATCAGAAGGCCCTGCATTATGATTACCCTACTTATGAGGTGGTACATACTTTGGGGGGAAATTAGCTGTCTGAGAAGTAATTTGGACTTTTAGCAATGCAGCCCTTAGCTCCTCTATCTCTTTCCTCTGTGATTCAAACTGTGCTTTTACTTCCTCAGGAAGCTCATGATCAATAGAGTCATTTTGGTTACCTTGCATTTCTAGATCATATTCCTGCCTTTTTCTAGCTTCAAACTCGCCCTGTTTCTGAGGATCGAGAGAAGGGAAAGGATTTCTTTGATCTTCTGGGGTACAAGGCTCTGCACTTGAATCATCTCTCCATGTATCATAGCAATTATATGTTTCACAATGTGTTCTTGGTGCTTTTCGTTTGTCTGTTATGCACATGTCCTCATTGATCCTCTTTCCTTTATTAGCTCTATCATCTTTGTGTGTCCACTTAATAATTACTAGTGGTATTCTAGTATGACCTCCCCTATATTGAGATCTTCTTCCATTCATGATGAATAGCTGCAAAATTTTTGTCAGATTCGCCACTCACTTTTATCTAAAAATGAGAAAATAATTGATGTTTCTTATTCCCAGTAGAGTTTGTATAAAGTTCCCCGGACCATGAAAGGCTTTGATTCTCAATGTGTTCCTCAGCAGAGTCACCACAATTTGTTAGCTCTCAAAAACGCAGGTAAAGATACCTAAAGAGGCTGCCAATCTCTTGATACGTTTTAGGGTAACATACAAGGTCAAGAGAACTCAACCTTCTACTCTTTAGGTGCTGCTAAACCAAGGTGGGTGTACCTTTCTGAATGAAGTAAACTTTATGTATTTATGATTATCTCTCTTGCAGTGATTTGTCCACAATGGCAAATAGAAGTGAACAAATGTAATCAAACTTGATAGCAATCTTCTAATCTAAATCTTAAGATGCTCAATAAACAAATATAAAGAAATTGAATGAGTTCAAAATGATGAAGTGCAGAGACCAGTGCCTTGTTGGGTATGCGGAGTCAAATGAGATCAAGATGATCAACACTTCTCTGGAGAAACTCAAACTATCTGGCATATATTATGTCTACAACTTGTATAAACATGCAAGATGTGATTACGAAGCTCTACTTAAACAATCTAGATGATTTTCTCTGATTACTGTGATTAACTAAAAGGATTTAATCTTTGCTTGAAAGAACCAATCAATCAATCACATAGATACAACAAATGTGCATTGATGAATTATATATAAACTTGTCATATCAATTCAAACAACTAGAAAGCTTCAATCTTGGAGACAACTTAGCAATACTTTCATTAAATTCAACAAATAATTGACACTAGAGAAATGCAACAACATCAACTGATTTTCATAAATACCTCCATTCTGAAATCATGCAACAATAGTCTCTGATCTGACAATTTTATTCCACTATATCTACTTGCTGTGTATCGAATATCTAAATAGTTCCCCCTGCTCTATTACAATTACAAAAATGCCTATTTATACCCCAACATGAGAAAATAAAACATATTGAAATATCATGTCGGCCCTCCATAGAATTCGGGCTCCAAACAAGTCGGCTTGCAACAGTTATATGAATTCACATGTCGGCCATAGGATTTGTATTTTTGTTATTCATCAGTGAGATAGTCGGTGAGACATATCGCTAACTATGCCGAAGGCAATTCAATCGCTAATCATCCCGTGTTCACTGTGCTTGCATTCGCCGTGACCCATCAGAGTTGTTGAGATGTTTGTTAGATCTCTTTATGCCTTACCGATATATGTCTTCGCCTCCTGTATGTCGCTATAGCATTCCATTTGTCACAACGAAGCCATATAGTATTCTTTTGTTCCCCCCTTTGTTTCGTTGTAACACTGTGATATCGGGGAGACAACAAATCGAACTCACTCTGTTAGGCCGAAAATCCTTTATTACTTCCAAGTTGCCGAGACACAAGAGGTCCTTCACCGAACTGCACTTTTCATTTCAACCGCTTCGCTATAGCTCATAGATATCGGGGAGACCCTATGTCAAACACTTTGAGTTTCACCGAGAATCTTCATCTATTATGTATATCGCCATGACAAAAGCACACTCACGCTGAAAATTATCCTTCAATTGCTTTCGCCAAGACAAAACAACATCAGGGAGAAGTCTCACAGAATCATCAGGTTATATCGAAAGCCCTTTGCTCATCCATGTGTCACTGTGACTTAATAATATTGGGGAGACCTCTTATAGAATGCTCATTGCTTTACCGAAAGTCACCCCGAGATAAATTTTGATTTCCAAGAGAAAACAAAACTCTCACTGAAAGCCAATATAAAGAAACTCCTTCAAGCTCCGTCGGCGAGACATACACATCGCTATGACCCTCCACCGAAGACGCTTGTTTGGCCAAAGCGAAACCCAAATGTGATGTCGACGAGACCGAAGGTCACTTGCCAAGACCTCCTCCCGAACACCAACTCTCGCCGAAATGAAACCTAAAGCGCCAGTCGGTAAGACAAGAAAGACTCACCATGACATGATGCCGATAACTATGACTCTGGCCGAAGTAGATCCATACGAGCAAATCGGTAAGACAAAGCAAGTTCGCTAAGACCCTTCATCGACGGTATGACCTATGCCGATATATGTATCCTCCTCTCACTGAAGCCACGTGAAAGCTATGCCGATAACTACCAGTAAGTAAACTCCAATTGCCGTGACACAGAAAACGTCTTGCCGATAGGCAACATAGACGTTTTATCAAAAAAACGGATCGGGGAGACCCTGATATTGTCACGCCGATAAGCCTACAGCAAACAAATGTTAGCAAAGATGCATGACTCGATGGATTCAAAGGGGCTATACGGAAAAATATGAGCATAAAATGTTCAAGATGGAATGAGTGCTTGCTTCATTGGAAAACTATGGATGGAGAACACATGAAAACATTGAGAATTTATAGTTCAATAGTGGCTCCATACAGGGGATGAATAATACTAAGATCGTGCAAGGATCCAAATCTTCCAAATTAAGCAAACCAGGACCCACAAAATAGTGGTGGGTGACGACAGTAGGGTGGGATGGCAATGGAAATGGATAAGTGAGTGAATGGAAAATGAAAGTGAAATGGAGATGGACAAAATCCTAGACTACTGTGCATGGAAAATAATTTTAAAGAGGATACACAAAAGTTGTCCATGCACTGGCAACCCTTAATCCTCTGTATTGCTCAAGGAAGAAAAGCTTCAAGAATTTCCATGAGCAGGGAAATTCCCTGAAAAATGTCACAGGTATATTAATAGATAATGAGTCTTCACCCTTCTTTCCAGTGACATAAAGGTCCCAGCCACAAAGCTTCAAATTTACCGTGTTTTCCCTTCTCCTGACACCTTGCATTCCACATCAATACCAAGTCATTCTCCTCAAATTTTCTATCCTTTGCCTTCTTTTCAAATAGATACTTGATCTGTGTCTATAACATTATGTTTTGACTTTGGGCACTTCTCCTTATTTCATCAAGTTGAGTTAGTTGCTCCATTATTTCTTCCATGGGTTCAGGGACATCCAAATCTTCTTGAAGGAAAAACCTGTAGACTGGTAACAAATTTTGCAAAGGCATCCTGGCCTGTGCTCCATACACCAATTCAAATGGGGACTTTCCAATTTCCCTTTTCATAGTAATCCTATCAGCCCACACAACCAATTTTAACTTTGAATCCCACGCCTTCTTGTTCTGTCCCAACATCCTCTTTATAATGTTTAAGAGACTCTTATTGCTAGACTCTGCTTGACCATTGGCTTGTGGATGATAAGGAGCTGCATAAAAAATAATAATGCCATACTTATCACGAATTTTTGAGATTCATCTGTCTGAAGCACACCCATTATGCGTGATTACCTCAATGGTGTGCCGAATATATGGTAATATTCTGTCAAAAAAGGTATTCACCACATACTTGGCTTGGTTTGGGGATTGCCTCCACCGCTGTAAAATAATCCCGGTGAAACTAGTATCCATCTATGTCCTCATACGGCTTATCTGTATCTATCAAAGTAGAATCAATTCCCCATTTGTTGAAAGGGGGCATCATCTTACCAAAGGGGTCATGAAAGTGGCAAAGCACCCTGGTATTTCAATTTTCTAGAAAACTTTTGGCAAGCTTCACATTTTCTCACATGTGTAAAAGAATCATTAAAGACCTTTGGCCAATAAAACCCAGCCCTGAGAATTTTGTGTGTAGTTGTCTTTGCTGAATAATGTCCTCCACATACTCCATGCATTTCACTTAAAACATGCCTGGCTTATGACTCATCCAGACATAATAACAATATGCCATCTCTGTTTCTCCAAAACAGATCTCCATCCATGAAAACATATTTTGATGCTTGCAACTTCAAAGTTCTCTTTTGGCTATCACTCAATCCCTCTGGACACTTCGTGAACTTAAGGTAATGCATGATATCAGTATACCAAGGAGTGTGCTCAATGCTTGCAACTGCAATCCCTTCATCTACATTACAAACCTGATTTGCTTCAATATTTGATTCTGCCATCAACCTAGCTAAGCCTTGACCTCTTACTAATTTGGTAATTTGTATCTCCATGTCAAATTCTTGGATCTTATTAATCCATTTGCATCTTTTTCCTGTTACTTTAGACTGTGTCAGAATATCTTTGACAGCTGCATGAGGGACATAAGCAATCACCTTTGCTCCAACAAGATATGGTCTGAAATTTTTTGTAGCTTTTACTAATGCAAATGCCTTTTTTTCCATTATGTCATATTTCAATTCAGACCCTTGTAATGACTTATTGAAGAAAGACACAGGCTGTTCATGACCATCCTCATTCTTTTGTAACATAACAACATCAATAGTATGCATTGAAGCAAATGAAAATATCTGAAAAGGTTTTTTAAAGTCTAGAGATTTAAGGACATGAGCTTCCTTGATGGCCCTTTTGATAGATATAAAAGCTTCCAAGGCCTCCGCAGTCCATTCCACTTTCTGTCCTTTCTTCAACATTTTTGATATGGGCTTAATGATCTCAGCAAAGTGAGAAACAAACCTCCTAACGAAATTAATCTGTCCAAAGAATGACTGTATAGCCTTAATAGTTTTAGGGACAAGAATTCTATCAATGGCCTCAACCCTCTTAGGATCTATTCTAACTCCTTCCTTTGAAACAATATGTCCTAAGAGCTTACCTTCTGTGACTGCAAAATGACACTTCTTAGGATTTAAGCGTATACCATATTCTAGGGCTTTAATAAATACCTTTTCTAGATGTTGCACATGATCTTCAGCCTTCCTTGAATAAGCAGTCAGGTCATCCTGGTACACTACCATGATAACATTGATCAAGTCTACAAATGCCACATCCATGGCTCTTTGGAAAGTTGCTCCTGCATTAGTGAGACCAAATGACATTCTTATGTATACATATGTTCCCCAAGGAGTTGTGAATGCTGTCTTATATTGCTAAGATTCTCTGACCTTGACCTGGTTGTATCACGAAAGCCATCCATCATGGATGTAGCGGTTCACAGTCTGTCACCTTGTGCAATATAGCCTCCATATTGGGTAGAGGATAATTATCTTTGAGAGATGCCATGTTCAGATTTATGAAGTCCACACACAATCTGATATCACCATTCTTCTTTCTCACATGAACCAAATTTGAAACCCAGGTTGAGTGCCTGATTGGTTTGATAATTCCTCCATCTCCGAGCTTTGTCAACTCTTCTTGCATTTTAGGCTCCAGTGTTGGATTTATGGGTCTTTGCTTCTGCCTGAATGGTTTGGCGTCAGGCTTCAATGGTATTTCATACTGAAATAAATCCTCCCTTTATGCTTTTAGATCTTCATAAGACCAAGCAAAGACATGCTTATACTTTCTCAGCAACTCTATCAGCATTCTTCTAATTGTAGGGCTTATCTTCTTTCCTATATACACCTTTCTTGGTGCTATTTCAGTCCCCAAATTAACTTCTTCAATATCTTCTCTTCTAACTGGTACCTGCTTCATGAGAGACCAATCATTTCCATCATACAGCCGCTCCAATGCCACTAAGCCCTTAGGAAGCTTATTTGTTTGGTACCAAGATCTCCTTTCAAACATTTGTTTTCTTCCCATCCACTTCCTCAACAAAAACGGTGAAGTTGATTTCTTGGGCTTCCTTATTGATCCTATACAATTGAAGATTTCAAAGGTCGATTATTATAATTGAATACCCTACCGATATAAAATGTTATCAGAACAATACCTCATCTTGGACTCAATCGTGATACCTTGACCAATGTGACATCATCTCTTTTCAGCACCACATTTGCTAAGAAATTAGCCATTATGTTCTTTGATCTGTCGATCCACTCAATTGAGAATGCATCAAAAAACTCAATTGTGTCCCATCCAGCATTCCTATATTGCTTTAATCTTTTGTGCTTTGCTACATACTTGGATTTAATTTGTGAACCAACTTGACTTCGAGAATCCACCCAAAGAGCAATAACAACGATTTTTATGTTTTCATGGCTATGTTGGACACGGTAACAAGGATTCATACTTTCTGCCCGTTGTTTGTACATTCAAATGTAGCAGCATGAAAGAATATTTAAAAAGTAATACCTTGGTGAAAAAAATGATCAGTACCGGTACCTTCTTGAGTGCATGCTCCATCCAAAATACATCTTCCATACTTCATTTGCAACTTTGTGCCACATGCTTTTCAATTATGGATCACTATTGGTTAATTACATGGGCTAGTTCAATCATAAAACTTCCAAGATTAACATCACAAAAATTGATTTGATCTTGAGGTACACGATCCAACAAGTTGGTTCATTCTTGGCTCCTATACAATTTGACCTCGACCATTCAACTGGAATTGTAGCATAAAATTTTACGATCAAATTGAACATTTCCTCAAGCTGTTGTTGTCCATTGTATCTTAACAAGAGCATACCAAACTGAGGAGGAGTATCAATTACTGTTATATCAATATTATATGCCACATGTGGATAAGTAGCCAGCTTGAATTCAACACCTCTCATAATTCCTACCACAGGAATAGGTCTGTTATCCATTGCATAACACTTGCCTTCACATGTATCAACCCACATGCCAAGCTGCTTCATAACTCCTACTGGCATGATATTTATAGCAGCACCAGAGTCTATCATTCAATTTCTCAACAGTTTGTTATTTATGAGTAATGTAGTGAAGAAAGGATCCACTTGTGGGGAGGTTGTTAAAACATCACCCAAACACACTTCTGAATTATTTATCTTTTCCTGCTTATTGACTTCTTCAGAATTCATATGTTTTTCATTTCCATTTGTAATCAATTGAACAACATTATCTCTGTATTCCTTCATTTTCATCAATTCAAGTAGTGGAACAGAAATTTTTACCTGGGATAACACCTGTGTGAAGTCAAAAGAGGAGCTCTCCATCTTAACAATATTTTTCAGTTCTGGTGCATCTCCTTTGTTTTCTTCCTTTTATTTTTTATTTGGCTGGCCAGGCGCTTGTGTCTCTTTATGTAATTCCTTCACTTCCTCTTTAACTTCCTATTTTTGGACAGGCTTCTATTCACCTTTATCATGCTACTTATCTTTTGATTTCTTCACAGTTCCTTGTGTTGCTTTCTGATCCTTCATAAAAATTCCCCCAGGAATACCTTCCATCTCATTCACTTTTCTGTTTCTCAACCAATATTTACTCCTCGCTTCCTCAACTACTGCAACAGTTATTCTCTGCATTTCATCTTCAATGAGTCTCCTCACACTGCATTGAGCAAGCGGCTCAACAGAATGTGGCTATGTATAATCTTCTTCAGAATCAGAAAGGATATGTTGTTTAGCCATATGGACATTATATTTTTGATTTAAAACATCATATTCATAACCTTCATCCTCTAAAGATGAGTACCCTTCTTCAGCATGGTAAAGAGTATTTGAAGTCAAATAAACCTTGTGATCTCCATTATTCTCCATCAACATTCCCTCTTCTTGCATCCTTTGAGCTACAACACAATAGTCCGGAGAATGTGCCTGATTACAAACTTCACAGAAGTAATTATTACTCACCATGTAAGTTCCCTTTTTGCTCAATGGATCAGGAGTCTCCTTACTTCTAGGCCTGGCTGTTATAGGTTTCCCATCTTTCCAGTCTGTATTGTAAGGCATATCATGTAACCTTGGCCTTTCATTTCTATTCTCATTTTTGTATGTATTCTCTTGTTTGTACTGATAATTATTGCTTTGCTGAGGAGGCCTCGGGTTGTCTCTTTTACTGATTATACCAGCAACCTTCCTGTTGTTTTCAATTGTCAGTGCTATCTTCTGTACTTCAGCCAAAACTCTTGGGGATCTACTCCTCAGTTCATACCCTATCTTAGGATCAAATGCATTTAAATAAACACTCAATGCAACATAATCTAGCAACCTTGATCCAGGAGGTACTTTAGTATGCAACTTATTGAATTTTTGGCTGAAATCATAAATTGAATCATTCTAATTTTTCTGAATTCTCATTAATTCATGAAGAGCTGCATTTGGAGCATTTTGATTCCCATATTTCTCTAAGAGTTTGTCTTGAAATACTTGGAGAGAATTAATTGAGAATGTTGGCAGGCTGTCGAACCAATCCCTGACATCTTCAAGAAGTGACATCATGAATAGCTTCATGTGTAAATCTTCATAAGGCATATCTATGTCTTGGATGAAAACATTAAAACTCCTTAAATGTTCTTCAGCTGTGATTGCATTACTCCCTGTAAATTTGGGCACCATATTCCTCCAATTGCCATCCGTAGGGTAAGGATATAACTGAAAACCAGCTAAATCAAATTGTCTGATCATGGTTCTATGCTGGTGAGGGGGAGGAATAGGTGGATGCTGATACTGGTGCATGTGATTATTGTACTGTGCATTATGCTGTGGGATATAATGCTGACCAGGAGGTGGATACATACCTGTATATTGTGTGGGAATGTGAGGTGGACGATTTGGCTGCTTGTAGTGATTCCCTATCTGATTGTGAGGAGCATTTTGTTGATTGGAGGGCCCTGCGCCATGATCACCCTGCTTGTGAGGTGGGACATACTTTGGGCCACCAGCCGTCTGATCAGTAATTTGGGATTTTTGCAATTTAGCCTCTAGTTCCTTTATCTTCTTCTCTTTTAGTTCCAACTGTGCTTTTACTTCATTAGGAATCGAGAGCTCATGGTTTTCTTTAGGAGTTTCGTGATTACCCTCCATCCTCTGATTATATTCATGCTGAATTCTGATCCGTTCAGCCTCTTGTTCAGCTCTAAATTCAGCCTGTTTCTTAGCTTCAAACTCAGTCTGTTTCTAAGAATCGTGAAAAGGAAAAGGATTTTTTTGATCTTCGGGAGTACAAGGTTCTGCACTTGAATAATCTCTCCATGTATCATAGCAATTATATGTTTCACAATGTGCTCTTGGTGCTTTACCTTTGTTGGTTATGCACATGTCCTCATTTATTCCTTTTTTGTTATCAGCTCTGTCATCTTTATGTGTCCACTTACTACTACTAGTAGGAGCTCCAGTATGACCTCCCCTGTACTGAGATCTTCCATTCATGATGAACAACTGTAAAATTTTTGTCAGAGTCGCCACTCACTTTTATCAAAAAATGAGAAAAAAGTTTGATACTTTTTATTCCCAGTAGAGTCTGTGCAAGATTTCTGACTCTATAATTAAGGCCTTGATTCTAATTGTTCCCCAGTAGAGTCGCCAATTTGTTAGCTCTCAAAAATGCAGGTAAAGATACCTCAAGAGGCTGCCAATCTATTGATACGTTTTAGGGTAACAGACAAGGTCAAGAGAACTCAACCTTCTACTCTTTAGGTGCTGCTAAACCAAGGTGGGTGTACCTTTCTGAATTAAGTAGACTTTATGTTTTTATGATTATCTCTCTTGTAGTGATTTGTCCACAATGACAAATAGAAGTGAACAAATGTAATCAAACTTGATAGCAATATTCTAATCTAAATCCTAAAATGCTCAATAAAGAAATATAAAGAAACTGAATGAGTTCAAAATGATGAAGTGCAGAGACCAGTGCCTTGTTGGGTATGCGGAGTCAAATGAGATCAAGATGATCAACACTTCTCTGGAGAAACTCAAACTATCTGGCATATATTATGTCTACAACTTGTATAAACATGCAAGATGTGATTACGAAGCTCTACTTAAACAATCTAGATGATTTTCTCTGATTACTGTGATTAACTAAAAGGATTTAATCTTTGCTTGAAATAACCAATCAATCAATCACACAGATACAACAAATGTGCATTGATGAATTATATATAAACTTGTCATATCAATTCAAACAACTAGAAAGCTTCAATCTTGGAGACAACTTAGCAATACTTTCATTAAATTCAACAAATAATTGACACTAGAGAAATGCAACAACATCAACTGATTTTCATAAATACCTCCATTCTGAAATCATGCAACAATAGTCTTTGATTTGATAATTTTATTCCACTATATCTACTTGCTGTGTATCAAATATCTAAATAGTTCCTCCTCCTATTACAATTACAAAATGCCTATTTATACCCCAGCATGAGAAAATAAAACATATTGAAATATCATGTCGGCCCTCCATAGAATTCGGGCTCCAAACAAGTCGGCCAACAACGGCTATATGAATTCACATGTCGGCCACAGGATTTGTATTTCTGTTATTCATCAGTGAGACAGTCGGCGAGACATATCGCTAACTATGTTGAAGGCAATTCAATCGCTAATCATCATGTGTTCACTGTACTCGCATTGGCCGTGACTCATCAGAGTCGCTGAGATGTCCGTTAGATCTCTTTATGCCTTACCGATATATGTCTTCGCCTCCTGTATGTCGCTATAGCATTCCATTTGTCACAGCGAAGCCATATAGTATTCTTTTGTTCCCCCCTTTGTTTCGTTGTAACACTGTGATATCTAGGAGACAACATATCAAACTCACTCTGCTAGGTCGAAATTCCTTTATTACTTCCAAGTTGCCAAGACACAAGAGGTCTTTCATTGAATTGCACTTTTCATTTCAATGGCTTCGCTATAACTCATAGATATTGGGGAGACCCTATGTCGAACGCTTTGAGTTTCACCGAGAATCTTCATCTATTATGTATATCGCCATGACATAAGCATACTCATGCCAAAAAGTATCATTCAATTGCTTTCGCCAAGACAAAACAACATCAAGGAGAAGTCCCACAGAATCATCGGGTTATACCGAAAGCCCTTTGCTCATCCATGTGTCGTTGTGACTTAATAATATCGGGGAGACCTCTTATAGAATGCTCATTGCTTTACCGAAAGTCACCCAGAGATAAATTTTGATCGCCAAGAGAAAACAAAACTCTCGCCGAAAGTTGATATAA
>VDFB02124885.1:0-10715 GCA_007258455.2 Sequoia sempervirens | reverse complement strand
GGATTAGTATCGAGGAAGATATTAATATTTAATTGCATTAATTAAATATTAATTATTTAATGATTATAATATAAAGTTATAATATTAATTATAACTTAAGTGATTTCTCATTGAGGGGTGCGCCATCATCAGGTAAGGGGGCCAGTTTGGCAATTAAAGATTATTATAAAATATTTCACAGAGACTATTGAATTATTAAAAGATTAAAATGTGAATATTTTATTAAAACCCTATTCTTAAGGAAATTCACTTTTCAGCATAATAGTGGATTTGCCTTGGGTTTTGAGCATTATGTGATTATTGGATTTTGAGAAACTGATCAAATTGATCTGAGCACAGAACCTTAGGGTTTGAACTCGAATTCCTTGGGGAACGAGCCATCTCCAGCGGAAAGCAATTCAGAGAGTGTGAAATAACACTTGATCTATTGCCAGCAGAGGTTTTCTCAGCTTCAGAGGAAATCATTGATCTTCAGAGTTAATTCATTTACAGAGCTTCAGCATCTTTTATCATCCAGAAAGCATCTATTTGCCTGGGCGCACATATTCTTCATCATTCAGAGACATCAGAGGGAGGCCGTACAAATCTTATTTGTTGCTGTCAGCAGGCCGTACCTTTACTGTACCTGGGCCGTACTTTTCATTAAGGCGTGTTTTGTTCTTGAAGAAAACGCCTATCTCTAGGGTTGCCAGTCTTCACTTGTGTGGGCGCTTGGATACTGGGAGACATTTGAGACTGTTGCAGAGAGGAGAAAGCATTATTTTGCATCAGCCGTACCTTTTCAAGCAGATTACCAGCAAGCTGTTATAACCAGGTTTTCAAATAAAAGTTGTCATTTTATCATTGCATGTTATTAGATATTCTTTGTATTGATTCCAGTTGAGCAAATAAAGGAAATGCCTTCATTCTATATTGTATTTCCTATGCATATTGGTTACCTAGCATTTCTATTGAATTTATTATTAATTTCTATCAAAGCCGTACCATTCATTAATTGCATCAAAAACTCAAAAATTGCAAAAAAACCAAAAACCTTCAGAAAAACTCAAAACTCAGTCAGAATCGGTAGCAGGGGGAAACTAGGGTTTCTACAGTACTGCATCTGTGTCACCAATAGTAACCACATAGAAGTCATCCTTGACTTCATAGTTTCCCAACTGCATAGACATATTAGGAACTCTTTGGTTGCATGAAATATGAAACCCATCAGCCACCATGACTTTGAAACCTTCAAACTCTTCAGTTTTGAGACCTCTTTTTGCAACCACTCCTTCGTCAATGAAATTATGTGTTGCCCCAGTGTCAATCAAGGCAACAATTCGATGACTTCCAACTCCACCACGAACCTTGAAAGATTCGTTCTTTTGAAAACTAGAGAGTTGGGCAATAGGGCCCCCAACTCCTTGCTCATGATCGGACTCTTCTAGAGCTCTCTCTTCCTCGTTGTCCCCAAAATAAGACTGCTGATTAGACATATCAGATTCTGATCCATAATCAGAATAGGTCCCCATTTGATTATAACGCCCTCTTCCAGGACATCTATGACCTTTGGTCCAAGGCTCTAAACATGTATAACACTTGCCCTCTTTTCTGAGCTGTTCACGTTGCTCTTCAGTCAACTTAGGTGGAAACTTCTTGTGCTGATTTGAAAAATGTCTCTTATCCTTCTTGTGGCCAAAGGGCTTAGGCGGAAATTTAGGCCTAGGGGCTGATAACTCCATACTTCGAGACTTCTTGATTGCTTCTTCAATACTTGGTGGATCGAAAGCTTTAACCCACCCTTTCAAAGGTTCAACCAAACCTTTAGAAAACAAAACAACCAATCTTCTTTTAGTGATGTTGGGCACCATCACAGAAAGTCTCTGAAAATCAGCAATGTAAGAATCCAAGGAGCCATGTTGCTTCAGTTGTGCAAGCTCATGAAATCTCACTTCAGGATCCTTAGTGTGTAACCTATCAATCAGCTTATTGGTGAATTCACTGTAGGTTCGAATGAGGTTATGGCCAAGCGTGACCAAACCATGGTACCGCCATTCATGGGTAGCTCCCTCCAAATGAAGTGTTGCAAACTTGATGGCATCTTCTTCTGGCATGGGACGAAGTTAAAGGTAGTTGTCTAACTTCTGAACCCACGATCTTGCTGAACACTTATCACTTCCATCGAAGTGCACCAATGACACCTTCCCAAGGGCTTGTTGATAATCGGTTCTAGGAGCCATATGAGCACGGTTATCAACTCTTCCTCCGTTTCTTCTGTTTCTTTGGTTCAAGAATTGATCAAAGGACCATTGGTCTCTAAGATCAGGGGGTAAGGTGGCATACTCCAAGTAGGCTTGTCTGGCATCATCTGCAAAAGGAATGATAGCTTCCACTTGCGGTTCCTCCCTCTGAGTGAATGTAGGGAAGAGAGGCCTAGAGGTGGCCTCATTCTGACCAATAGTTCTACTCCCTCCATTACCATTGTTCCCATTGACTCCACTATTTTCTCCTGTAGCATGGTTTTGATTAGGAGTATAATTCTGAGGAGTTTGCTGGTCCATTCGAGCAAGTAACCGAGACATCATCTCAATCATCCCATCAAACTTCTTTTCCATCCTTTCATCTTTCTCATCCATGGCCTGCTTATGACTTTCTGCCATGTTCTCAACTGTTTTACCAGTATCTACTACTCTTCCTATTTCTCTCAAAGCCTCTGAAAAAGTATCTGCTTCTGGCACTGGCGGAAGCTGTGTCTGTTGTCTTCTGACCTGACTTCTGGTGAAGTAATTGCAATCACTGTAACTCATCTGATAACTGAATCATTGTAGGGCACAGGTTGGCAGAATCATGGCTCATACCACTGTAAAGATCCAGACAATTTTTTATTTTTTTTTGCAATGCAATTACAATTCAACAAGCACCCGTTAAGGTTAGCTCTAAACCAAAATGATGCGGAAAGCAACTCTAACCAGAATGTACACCAAGATCCCGAAGTGGGCAAGGTGTGAGCATAGGTCAGAGGGTCTAATGCAGATGCAAACTGGAAAGGAACTCTAACCAAGAATGTGCTTGTGCAGACGAGCATATGGTTAGAGGATCAATGCATGATGAACTCAGGTAACCCTAACTAAGAATGGTGCCGAGTAATGGCGAGCATATGGTCAGAGGGTCCCTAAACTACTTAACTAAAAGTAAATAGGAGGCAAGCCAGCCTCTTCCACTTATTCAGTGGGAAATTACAAGAAATTCAAAAGAAGAATTGAGAAGTGCTGACAGTACTACTGTTCAGCTTACAATGTATTAGAGAGCCTGCCAGAATCACATAGATTAGAAACTTCCAAAGCTGTAACAATTTAAGAAACCTCTCTAACACTCACAAACCCTTTGAATATCAACTTCTCACTCAACTACTGATGTTCTTAAGTCTGATATGATTGATTTTTTGACAGAAAATGCACAGACCAACAACACAACATTTACTAAAATGCTTGTAACCTACTCAAAACTCACCCTATTGACTTGAAACTAAATGCAGATTGCTCTAGGGATGATGGTGCCCCGAAATGAATGCATACACATCACCAAATGAACTCTATTTATTTTGCACAGCCCCCAAAGCCACTTCCAGAATGGTACGACCCCCCTTAAAAGGGTGATTTTCTTTTAAAAATCCAAATGAGCTTTATAAAATCTGTAACTTTGCAAAGATGGTCGCCTAGCATAAGGAAATGGATTACTTCAATGCCCAGAACTAAATTAATTTTATTTTAAAAGCTGTGAGCAATTCTTACATTCTTCTATGATGTTCAACAACTCTAGAAATGAATAGAAAATGCAAAACTAGAAATCCAAAATGCAAATACTAAACTGAAAATGCAAATCAAACCTATTACAAGCTAATTCTCAACTAGTTGCTATCTTTCAAGCAAGAAGATGAGCCATTGTTAGGAGGTGTGCTTTCCTCGAAGCGAGTGCCTGAAGACAATTCAGCAGCATAACAATATGGAAGACAAAAGATGTCAAATGAAGAACCAATACTCCCTTTTATAGATTTGAGAAGACTCCTCCATAAGCTTCTAGAATAGGCGCCCACTCCTCAAGATGCTTTTTAGGGTTTGACTTTACCAAACCTCCTCAAGATGGCGTCCCTTTTTGTCAAGGCAAATTCTTTAATTTAAAAATAATATCTTCATGAAAAGTTGGCGTCCATTTCACCTTGAGCATTTTGAACCTTCAAATTATTAATCTTTCACCTGATGATGCATTCACCCATAAAGTTCCCCTTTTTAAAACAACATGAAGTTATACAGCTAGGCCATGGGGGTCATAATATTAAAATAAACATTATAATATGAAAATGACTTATCTCTCCATAAAAATGCATCCAAGGGCCAAAAACAATATTGCCAACTGAACCAACTGAAGAAGAAGACCAACTGAACTGAACCCAACCTGTCCACTGCTAAAAATAGTAAATTCATGAAGTTGCTCAAAAAGCCAAACTGACCATACCACCGCGAAGCTCTCTGAAAACCCAGAAAGAATCCGCAATCCGATTTCCAAACTTCAAGCAACAACATCCTCAAAATTGGGAAACCCTAATTTCACTATCCGATTAGCCTACGGGTCTCCGGAACAGGCCAACGGTCAACTGAAACGATCACATTTGAGAAAGGGACATTACATGATTGCTCACCTGAGTATGGCATATGAATCAGTCACAGATGCAGAAGATAGAGAAGCTATCTACTCTTGGAAAACACAATTGGTTTTCAAGGCAAAGATAGAGGAGACTATGGCGTTAGAGTTGGCTGAGAGTAGAGAGCACGTTACTAGTGCACTCCGGTTTGTGAGGACCTTAGTATCTCGCTTACCGTGTCGATATCAGATTGAGGGTGGTGCATATGTTGAGCTTACCGATGTACAGTCAGAGCTCCAAGCACTTGCTCATACTATTTTCAGTGGGGAGACCGTTGGCTGTAAGATTAATCAGCTTACAGTCATGTCAGTGTTGTTCGATGAAGCAACAAGGAGTAGGGGCGAACTTCAGTCCCAGATCACAGCTAGTGAGGACATGCTGCGCAGGCATAGCATTCTTCAACAGAGTATCAGAGCTCCAGATAGTGATGCAGTTAACAATCTCGTTGAGGGATTGGTTGCTCGAGATCACGATCAATAGACTTCAGTTCCCACCTCTCAGAATAGACATTATACACAGGAGTTAAACTTGGCGTTACCTTCTCAAGTTAACTCGCTGTCTTATCTCATGCATATCTATTTTGAGATCAGCTTTATTTACTTGGAGTTTTATTTAGGGTTTGCATTAACTGATGGTAGTGTACCAGTTAACATGCTTTCAATAAGGACGTGCATGCTTGCACAATTGTCCATTTTTAGATTAGATGTTTCAGTTAACTGACGGTAGTTTTCCAGTTAACTGTATAGTTTCCTTTATTAGGGTTTAGCAATAAATCTTGCATGCATTGCAAGATTGTAGTTGACTCAAGGTGATTTTAGGGTTCCCTACACCTTCGTTCATGTAAGAGCTTTGCTCATTTGTACATAACTTTTGCACGAAGAGAGAAAACATGCAACGCCCTTGCCTTCAATATTGCTCATTCTATTCGTTCATGCGTTTTATTGGCATGAATTGTTATGCCACTTGGGTTTCATGCAATTATAATGGTGAATTCTTTCCTTAGTTAGATCAAATGTTTGTGTTCAATAAACTTGTCATTGAGTGATAGATGTGCCACCTTGCCTTCAAGTTAGTGAAATCTATACTTGGTTGTCGCATGCGTAATAACAACTATTCAGATTGAGTCGATAGCTGTGCCTTCCTTCAAGTTGAGAATCATTTAGTTTATCGTATATTGTTGTTTCCAATAAACTTGTTTAGATTGAGCTGATAGATGTGCCACCTTGCCTTCAAGTTGAGAATCTATACTTGTTTATCATCAGATAGTCATCCTTGCTCCATTTCCTCATGCTCAATTTTCTTGAGGAAACTAGATAGATTTTAAGTAATTATAGTTGTAGTTAGTAATCTGTGAAACCAAAAAATACTTAGTTGCAACGTATATAGTTTTTGAGAAAGCCTTGTACCTCTTACAGCTGAGACAAAAAGACAAGATATAGTTTAGTTTACTTTCCTTTTCAAAGTACTTTTGTCAAGCACAACAAGGGAGCTTCCCCTCCTAATTTGAAGAGCACTCATTGCGTAGTGTGTATAGCTGTCTGTACCAACTCTTACTCCAGAGGTGCTATTTGTTACGCCAACATATATAGTTCTTATTCCTCCATTGCATTATTCTCCCAGAGGGACTGCCACTATCCTCTATGACCGTCCACTATCATTAGCCTTGAAAGTCCTTGAATTGATGCATTTGATATGCTCCTTGCAAGCTAAGCTAACTCATTGACTTGCATTGTTTTGAGTTTCTTCTTTAAACTGCGCCCTTTCTTGAAGGTCTGTCACCTTCTTGATAACTTCCTCTAAGCAACTCATTCATCGTCAAATCACCATGTTGCTGCTTGTTTTATAGTCTTGGTTGTGCTTCTATCTCATTGTGCATTCAAAACTATTGTCATACTTGTCTCTGCTATTTGTTCATCACAAGAGTTCATACATTTATATGGAGACCTCACTATTATCACATAATTCAGGTTAATGTTGACAACACAAACTATAACTTTGAGCAATCTCATCTCTTGACTTCAAAGAGACCTTGTAGCTTCACACATATACTACCACTTGAGATTTAGATGAAACATACAACATAGGATGGACCCTAAGCTGCATAACAGACCTAGCACCACTCTCATAATTTTGGCAAAATTTTGATGAAATGTTAATAAATCTTTCAAAAAACTTGAAAATGCACTGAGTCTATTGTAACTTGAGAATAAACATTTGTGATAAATACCAATGACATTGTAATCAGCTTGAGTAGTTAATTAGCAAATAAAATAAATGAATAATGTTTTTTCGGGGATTTAGTTCTCGGGATTAGTTAGTACTTGGCAGTTGTCGATGGTTGGTGTTCTTAACTGACGCCGTTTAACTATTTGTATTGCTGAGTTGGTTGTATTCGGGGACTAGCGCAGATATGATGATGTAATACTGCAACTATATGAATAAAGATCTGAATACTTTCATGTGCAATTGTTCTGTAAATGATTTCTATGTCCAATATTATTCTACAGTCTAGTTTACTTTTGTAATACATTCAAATATACTTAGGGAAGTGAACATTTGGCGTCGTTGCCTAAGCGGACTAGGGAATCACTCGTCATGGCAGCGTAATGGGTCGACTAGCAGAAGAGCTTGTGGACACTAATGAAGAAAGGGAAGACCAGTTGACTGAAGATCTGGTAAATCTGTGGAAGATATCTCTAAGAGATCACATACGAAGGGAATCCCTCAGGCGACATATCCCTAAGGAAGTTATCTGGGATAGATTGGAAGTGAACGACGAGGTTGACCACCTCCTCAATCATCTTCCAAGATTGTTGGCCCGTCATTTCATCATCCTACAAGACCTTCGGGAGGAAGAGGATCAGGAATGCCAAAGGAAACAAATATTGCAGCAGTACGAAGAAAGAACCAAACGAGAAGAGAAGGAATGAGACACTAGCCGAAGACGTACTTCCGGTAACCAACAATGATCGCGTGAACATCTTTTAATGCCCATACAGTTGAACAAAGACAAGAATCGAGTACCAAGCAGGAACGAGACTCAAGAGGAGAAGGTTCGGCGATCACTCAAGCTGCAAGAGCAAGAAAATCGGCGAAGAAGACTAAGATAAGTTGATAAAGAATTTAATGAAGATTTAATTGAAATAAACCAAAGTATTAAAAGAACACATGAGAATCTTAAGGAAATAGACCGATCCATTGGTAGAGCACATCAAAGTTTGGTTGAAGGGAGGGACGAAGGACCTTTCAGCACTTCGTACGTAGGAAGGTATAATATCAGTGAAAATGAAAATGAATTAAGTGAACTTGATAGTAGCATTAGATGCCTTCGGGAGTTGTCCATATCGAACGATGATGAACAACTAATGAATGGAAGATCTGAGCCCAGTACCCTAGGGTGAAGGGAGTATCGGAGGGAACCCCAAGAGACTCAAGGTGTCGAGGACGCTGACGGAAGACTTGGGAGTGACTCGTACGTGGCCGAGAGTGCAAGTGACGCACTAGAACGTAGCGAGGAAACCGGTCTAGTCGGGTCCAATACACAAAGAGGACAGCGGGGAAAGATGGTGACTCTAGCCAACCGGCAGAAGTTGCTAAAGTTTATGGGGAATGGGTCACAAGATCCAATACGACATTGCAAAACATGTGAAACAATCTGGATAACAAATGGACAGGATGATCCGGATCACTGGCAGAAAGCATTTCCAGCAACACTTAGAGATAGTGCCATCGATTGGTACTCAGAATTAGACCAAATAAATAAAGCTACATGGAGATTATTGAAGCAAGCATTTCAAGATGAATTCAGACTCCTGAGGGACGATAGCGAGATCATAGCAGAGATCTATAATACCAAGCAAGGGAAGCACGAGAGTGTGCAGACCTACAATTGGAAATTGAAAGATTTGCTGGGAAACTTGAGTCACAACCAGTGGATGGTTTGAAGAAGAGGTGGTTTATTGAGGGACTACTTCCCTCACTCTGGAAGAAAATGAAGGTGGTACCTCCATCCTTGTACACTGAAGCATATAATTGTGCGATGGACATCGAGAACAAGAATAAGACATCTTCCAGAGGGAAAAAGAAAGATGATGAAGAAAGTACGAGGGAGAGCGAAGATGAATCAAAAACCATACAAGCTCCCCGTCCTGACATGTTGAGAATGATGAAAGAACTGAAAGCCGACAAAGAAGGGTCGAAGGAGGCAAATGAACTGTGGTGTACCGAATGCAAAATAGAAGGTTAGACAAAGGCGAATTGTCCAAAGAAAATGTTCTGTGACATCTGCCAAGTTATGGGACACTTCGTCAAGGAGTGCCAATACAACTTAAAAACACAGAGTTCGCAAGTGTTCTTCACACAAGGGGAACAGTCAACCCCTCCGACCACACTGCCAAAACCCCAAAACAACGCATCCCTTGGTGGCTATCGCAACAATTGAAGAAATAATAATAGTACACCAAGAAGCAAAATTCAGTACGACAACAAAGGTAGACCCATGATCCAATGGCAGAAATGTAATGAATGGGGTCACTTTGCCAGAGATTGCCAGAGCGGTCAAGGTGTTGGGGGAAAGCTATGCAAATGTTGTGGTCTTGGCAATCACAAAGACGCCGATTGCCCAAAGTAGAAAGGAATTAACATGCCGGAGGTAGCCAACGAAGAGGTCCTAGCAATTACAAGGGCGCAGACGAAGAAGGCCAACTATTCGAACCCTTGTACGGAGAAAGAGAGACTCCGAGCAGCCAGGGCGGAAGTGGAAGAGGCAATGGCAAATGAACAAAAACCTTCCAAAGTGAATAGTATGTCATTGCTGTCGGAGTCCGAGAAGAACATAGTACGACAGGTGCTTCACACAACCGTACCAATTAAGGTAACATACCTTCTGCAAACGATGCCTCAACTGAGAGTAGCACTCACGAACATCATTGAAGACAATCTTCTGAAGGGTTCAACCGAAAGTATGACAAAACCTGTAGGAGAGGCCATGGATCTAATGCTACTCGCAATAAGTGTTGGGAGGAAGTCGGTTGTCGTATAGATGGAAATTTTGTGCGTGAAACTCTCCAACACCATCGTCAATGGAGGCTCTGGGGTGAACATACTGCCAGAGGAGACATGGAAGCGCTTGGGTAAGCCAACTCTTTGGCCCCCGACATTCCACCTGATAGGAGCAGATTAGCATGGCATCAAACCTCTCAGTACTCTAATGGCATAGAAAGTTTTGATTGGCACGCAACAGTTCTTGTTAAACTTCGTTGTCATCCTGTTGGAGAAAAAGGCGTATAATGCATCGTTCGGACAAGGATGGTTGATTGCCGCCAAGTCAAACCACAATTGGTTGATTGTCTTTAAGCTTTGTCTTCAACATATTCTATCAAAGTATCATCATCATAAGCTGATATATTTTCCATGACTAACCAAACCCAAGATGTAGTATGCAAAACAAACCAACATTATCAAAATGAAAGATCTTCTTAGTTGACAACCTCTTAATCTCCATAATCAGCTCTTTAAGACCAAATGCTTCATATGATCTCAACAATTGTTCTATCATTGTAGGTGATGCATGACTAGCCAAATTGAAATGAAATATGTTCCATTCCACACAAATGGATATATCACTTGTGGCTGGTCCATCAAGTGTGTAACTATCATCATCATTGTTTTGATCCTTCAAGGAGCTCTCTAAAAGAGGACAATCATAAACTCCAAGATGCAAACTAGACCAAACGGAATATCCTAAATCATTCCTCCTTTTTTCTTCACACAACTCAACATGCTCTTCATGTGGGCTTACCTCACGAAGCTCTTCCCTTGTATGTTCATCATCTACACATTCTTCCCTTGGAAGAAATGAGGACCTAATGTATGACTCTCTTTGTCTTCTTGCGTTATCAAGCTGATTGCATCTTTCCTTGAACTCTTGCAAGTGTTGTCTTGCTTGGGCAGCAAGCATCTTGGCTTTTTGGCTCTTAGTGACCACCCATCACACAACCCTTGTGTCCTTTTAACATCTTTCACAATATGGTGAACA
>VDFB02124883.1:0-20394 GCA_007258455.2 Sequoia sempervirens | reverse complement strand
CTTAATTTTAATGAACCCTTAGCATTTTTGGGCCCTATCTCTCCTTTTAGATGAAAACCCTAGAAGAGCTAGAGAAGTCCATAGGAACCAAAAATCAATTGTTCATTTTGGTGAACTTGCATTTTGAACACTTTATATTTCTAAATTCATTTGCATATTGCACCCTAGATTACTTTTGCATTAACATTCAATTAGGATATTGTTTTTTTTTTGCATTCTAGGCCTTTTCATATTGTATTAGTGAAACATTCATTTAGATTTCATTTTTGCATTGCATCTCATTGAAAAAACTGAAAATCTACATTTTGCATCCTTAATTGCATTATGAAAATCTTTTAGGAATCATTTTTAAAAATTTATAAAAAACACAAATAGAATATCATAATAGGACTCATTCTGCCACCCTAGGTGAATCAAATTCCTCCAAAGACTTTTAAACATTTCCTGCATCTTTCCTGCATCTTCCTACATTTCCCTGTTTTTGTTCCTTGCATTTTGTCTTAATTTCTAGACTCCTCAGATTTTTATCATTTATTAGCTCTTAGTTTACTCTTGCATCATGGCATTTTCTTTAAATAAAATTTGGAATTGATTAAAAAATCATTGGTAGACATGTCCAATTATGCCTTTGGCTATGACCCTAATGACTTGAGAGCTACTTCTCCATGCTCCTCTTTCAACTCCTCTTTATGATTTTCCTCCTCGTGAAGCAGACATCATTGAGAAGATGACATACATGACTAAGTTCTACGATGACTGGCTTGATAGCTTAGAAGCCAATGCATCCTTTTATCCATCAATGAAACCACTAGATCTTCCTATTGTTGCAACTCTTGATCACTTTGGATATTTACATCTTGAAATCAATGATGGACCTAATGTTCCTCCCTCAAGTGGACCTAGTTCCTCTAAAAAACACACTGACAACCATCTTACAATCACAAAGTCACCAACACTCATATCAATCTTGAAGAAACATATGGTAAAGGTGTTACTATCCTATGTAAACAAGGTTGTCACACAAAACATGAACATGAAATTCACCAAATCCTTGAAAAAAAACCAATAGAATACAACATAATAGGACTAGGATATCACGATCCTTCTCATCCTAATAGACATCCTTTTCAACGTAGGATATTTTGGGATGCTAGTACGATGATCTTTGATTGTCCTCCTGAACTAAACATTCTCCTTCCACGTGAACAACCATCATACCATTCTAATGATTAGGATGTTAGGATACCCATGGGTCCTCCTCCTTCTTCCCTTCATGAAAAAGGAGAATCTAGAAAATGAAAATGACCTTACTAATTGAAAGAGATCACTGAGTTACTACTCATCCACCGCTTGAATGTGAAAGGAGACTTCAATTTCTTTTAAAACGCGGTCTTATACTCTTACCACCTTCAAATAGGTTGGTCATTCATCCTAAAGATTCTCACATACCATATTGCAAATATTATCATGTTCTGGGACATCAAATCAAAGAATATCGAACATTGAATGAGATACTAGGCAAGTATCACTTCACTGATACTGACTACTTTCCTATCATCCCTTAAAATACCATTCATTTATCATGCAATAGTTGAAAAATATTTTACTCTCACTATTTCATGATCCTTTCCATCATCACCCTTGGCTCATGCTTTTTTTTTCCTTTGTGGACACAAGTAGTTGTTAGCCTTTTTCCTTGTAATGCACTTGTCCTTGTCTCTTAACTATGTTATTCATTTTCTGCTTACATTATTTAAGATTGAGAAACCAATAAATTGGTTAATGGTTTACTTATGTTTGCATTACTTGCTCCTTTTTCAATTTTCTTTTATGTGTGTATTGTGTTCCCCCATAACGTGTGTTTGATGTCTCTTCTTTTGTACACTTCTTTCTATTTGTATCTCTATTCTTTCTATTTGTATTTTCTTTTTCCTTTGTTTTGTGTTTTCCTTTGGGGATGACACAGCATAGAGATTCCTATGTCTTTTTCCATGTCAATCTAAAAGGTCCTTATCTTTTCTTTTTTTGTTTTTCTTTCCTTTTGGGGATGATGCAGCATAGAGACTTCTATGTCTCTTCCATGTTGACCCAAAAGATCCTTTGTCTTTTTCTCTTTTGTTTTGTGTTTTCCTTTTGGGTATGATGCATAGTATTGAGATCGCAACGCCTCCTCTATGTTGGACTCAAAAATCTTTTTCATTTTCTTTCTCCTTTTAATTTTCGCTTTTCACTTGTGTTTTCCTTTTGGGGATGATGGGTGTTGAGACTGCAATGTCTCTCTTCCATGTTGACCCAAACGGACTTTATTTTTTCCTTTGCTTTTTCTCTTTGTGTCATTCTTCCAGTTCTTTTGTGCTTTGGGGAATGATGACACTTCCAAGCTCTTTCATAAAACATTGCAAGAATGAACATACCACCCCAAATCCATAGATCCCTTTATGTGTTTGGTGTGCTCTCTTTTCCTGGGGCAACTCCCTTTCTTTTTTCTTTTCATTTTCTTGACATGATGTAACCTAACTTCAAAACATATGACTTGGCATAGGGCTTTCCATGATGGCTCTCATGTCTCATTTTCCTTTTGCATTTTCTTCACTTCACTACTTTAAATTAATTGCTCACAAAATTATGTGTAGCAATTCCTTTAAAGTGGAGGGCATACATTACTAGAATTCATTTGCATTCTTGGTTCCTAGTGTAGCCTTGTCATTTATGTGATGCATTCATCACTTTGTGGATGACATTGGGTGTGATGTATCTCATAAGTATGATCTATCTTAGCTCATTACATTCCTACATCCCCTAAGTTGTGAATATACTATTCTTTGATTGGTCCTCTCTTGGAGACATTAGGCACAATGTTCCCTAATTGACTGACCTTACATGAACTAAACAAGACTCTTTTGAACATCTTTCATATTTTACACTTTTTTTACGTTTTTACATTTTTGCACCTTTTGCCACCTTGCATAATGCAACTTCCATGAATGTGGTACCTCTTCCTTTTGTTTATTTCATTTTTTTCTTTGTGGAACCTTGTTAAAGTTATCAATGAGCATAACTTTGGCATGGTTAAGCGAGAAGCCCACCTAGTGGCATGACTTTTCCCCATAGCCACTTTTGTGTTTGTGAGTGCATACCAACTAGCATATGTATCTTACCTTTCTTGGGATTTCTCACCCTACCTAAAAGTCAAGTTCCATGGCCCTAGAGAGTGAGTATACTTTGGGCCTTCTCACCATGGACTATTATGTGTTCTCTCACCCCAGAAGTACACATTCTCTCACAACTAGCCAAGATCTAATCCACAACTAGTTGGATCAACAATCGAAGCTTCATCTGATTATCTCTTTTCAACACTTGTGTGTTCCTTTGTTCTTATTCTTATTTTTCCATGGGATCTTCATCCTGGGGGCTTGATTATCCCTCTTGATCGTAGTTATTCCATTTTTCTAATGTAAGTTCATTTGAACCCTCCTCTCGATGTTCATGCATACATTAGTGTGAATTTGAAGCAAGTTCATCCTCTCACTAAAGTGGGGGCTAAATGTGTCATAGAAAAATGGCCCCTTATCATTTTCATGGCCTTTAGGTCTTATTTCATGGTATTTGATATATTTTTCTTTGATTTTATGTTTTAACATGGCTTGAACATGCATATTTAGTACTAAAATTCAAATAATGATGTATTTGTGAAGGTGTTGTGAAGTGTTGTAACATTTGTACATTCTTCTAGACTCTATTCATTATAATTCACCTAAAAATCACCTTTTCATCACTAATCAAGTCCCATTTTGAAGTGTTGTAAAGTCTTGTAACAAGATTTCACAATTTTCTGGCATAATTTCACTATTTACACCTTTCTTATACTTTATTTGACCCCTTTATGCCCTTATAAGGCTTAATTAAGTGCATTTTTGAATGTAAACTTAACAAACAACACAAAATGAAACTTAAATCCTCACACCCAATTTCGAGTCTAAGGTGGGACCCATTCACCATGGGTGGTGAATGGGTCCCTCTTGGCTCAAAATTAAAAATATTTTAAATTTTATTTCGAGTTTTTATTCAAAAATATTTCATCTTAGCCTATGATGAGGTATGAATAGGTAACCAAGGAACAAGATTTTATAAATAAGTGATTTTCA
Organism: Sequoia sempervirens; assembly: GCA_007258455.2. Classification (NCBI taxonomy): domain Eukaryota; kingdom Viridiplantae; phylum Streptophyta; class Pinopsida; order Cupressales; family Cupressaceae; genus Sequoia; species Sequoia sempervirens. Next base: position 16,249 of record VDFB02124883.1, on the reverse strand, counting down.
CCTCATTTCACATCTCCTACATCTCTCCTTATCGTATTCAAGCAATCTCAATCATTCAAGCACTTTACAACATCAAATCAAGCATCAATAAAAAATTTAAAAGGCAACCATTAACATTTGGTATAGGAGCACCTACTTGATTACATGCCTCCATGAGGCCATATCATATAAATTCATTAAATTGGGTGTTTTAATGTTTTAATAAGGTTTAATGAGCCATTTTATATATGTTTGAAGTCATTTGGAGTCATTGATGAAGGTTTGGTGTCATTTAGTTGAAAAATAAAAACATTGTCAAATATTGTCAAATGTTGTCATAACAACTCTTCTTGTCAAATGACAACTTTTTAAATTTTTCTTAAAATTTGTTAAATGGTAGTTGTAGGTTGGTTGGGGGCATAAATTGATTTTACAAGCATAAAAATGGGCCTCCAAATTGAATGGGGGGTTGGTATGTAGATTGAAAAAGAATTTTTGAATGGAGACATGAATTTTTCTGCAATTCCAATGTTCTACCCTATTCTTTTACATGGTATGGATCTATATGAAGTTTTACAGATCTAAAATTGATTTTTACTGATAGAGGAATGAATTAGCTTTCATTTTTAATTTTTTTGGTGTTTTTTTATTGAGTTTGGAGTAAGTTATGACCATTTTACCACTGGTAGCCCTATGGGATTGTTTTCTCTCGAAATTGTAGGATGTTACAAAGAATGGTACGGGTTGTACAGTTAAAATAAAGACTTAATACCTATTGTAAATGTTAGATATGTGAATCTAGTTTCATTTTCACCTGGTTTGGTCAATTTTTATTTGGTTTTGATTGATTTATGCAATTTTTGGTGAAGACTACCCAGTTTTGGGACTAGGGTTTCAAACATATAAGAAAAATTCATATATTTTTATTCCACCATCAAAAAGTGATAAAAATTGGTGAAAAGTTCTATTTTTACATTTTATTAAAATCCATTAAATTAAAAATATTCATTTATCCATTTTTATTAGTTATGGTAGATTGTGTGTCTCATTTTGTTGGAGAGTAGTCAAAAAAACCTAGGTTTGTTGATGTTTGAAAAAATCTATGCATAGTTTGTTTATGGTTGGACTTGGGATCAGGGAAATATGTTGTGGAAGGCCTATAAAATCCAATATTTTCAAGTTTTATGTTGTTCTCTTTGTTAAGTTCCCATTAGACCATTATAGCTCAACATTCTCAAGATGACTCAGATTGCATTTTGTCATTGTTGATGATGGATCATTGTTCAAGTTGTGTTGAGCTGGTTTAGTTGATTCCTTTTCTCTACGATGACATTACTTCATATTTGCATCATCGAGGGTTTTGTGAGTTGATAACATTTTCATGTTATTATTTTATCATTCTCTTGCATTTCATTCTATTGTTAAGGGTTTTCTTACCAAAGTGGGGTTTGACCAAGGGAAACCCCTATTTGCTAACCCTCAACCATTTTTCCCCTATTGCATGTGTGTTTGTAGACTTTTGTATGTAGATTTATCAAGAATTTAGGTGTTGAAGATTGGTTAACAACTCAACTAGGTGCTTGAAGTCAACTCATTCATATTTTAATTTTGGAGAAGGTTTTCTATCTATTTCCAAAAAAATTGACTTCGACAACCTAAAAAGGAGATATTTCAAGATTTGGTGTTGCAGAGTTGTCTTCTAATTTTTCAAAATTTTGGGAGAGGATTGATTTTCCACTAGTAGTGAATTAGTCCCACCTTAGGACTAAAAATATGAATTTTGTCAGATTTTTGATCACGCTACTAAGAAACTAGTTTCTAAAACTTTTTCACCAGGAGGAGGACTAATTCGCCTCCCTAGGTGAATGAGTCCCTCTATGAAATTCAGTAATTCCAGTTAGCATTCACAACATTCCAAATTCATCAAAAATTTCCAAGGTGCACTCTATTTCATCATATTTCCTTATGCTCTGTATTATTTCATCATTTAGTTCATTGTTTGCATATCATAGTGTGTTTTCAAACATAGCATAAATCTTAGGTTTTGCATTAATAATCATTCAAAAATTTCATTTAATTACAATTAGATCACTTCATTTAGCTTAGATAACATCTCAAATAACTTAATTTGAATGAACCCTTAGTAGTTTTGGGCCATATCTCTCTCCTTTTAGGTGAAAAACCTTATAAGAGCTAGAAAAGTCCATAGGAACCAAAAATATATGGTTCAAGGAGAAAATTACAAGTTTGAAACCTAATCTTCAATTATCTCCAAGCCTTTAAAGCATATAGATCTGCAATCACACAAAGAGAGAAAGAAAATGTTGATTGTTAGGGAATATGGGTTTTCCTTGGTCAAACCCCTTTTAAGTAATTAAACCAAAATGATGAAATAAGATAATGAATCATGAACATGAATTAATTCAATTAGAAAATTTCCATGATGGTGAATCTTGAATTTCTAATAATATAAATGAAGAATCTTGCTCTTTAATTCCTTATAGTTGATCTTGAAATGTTGTCTTGATGACCTTGACATGCTTAACTCTTGATTTCTTGACTTGACATCATGTAGGCTTATGTTATTTGTTTTGAAATGAGGATTTGCAAGTTTTTTTATATAGGTAATACACTCAAATTGTTGTTATTGTGATCCCCAAGGCCAACATTAATCAAAATTCAAGTTAGAATTGCAATTTTCCTACTCAGCTTTGAAAAAGTCCCCAAAAGGGACTCATTCACCACCCTTGGTGAATGGGTCCAGCCTAAGGGGACTCATCCACCCAAGGTGGAAAATGAGTCTCACCTTCAGTTTTTTGAGGTGGGTCTTCAAGATTTCAAGGTTTTAGAGTGTTTTTGTTAAGATATTAGTCAAGATATGCCTTGAGATGCAAAAATAAGGGTCTTAAGGGCCTATTAATGATTATATAAAGGGTGATTAGGCATAGGGACACAAATTTTAATGTGAAAGTGTGGTTAAATACACTTTACAACATTAAAATGAGGTCCACTTAGCCTAGAAAGGTACAAGATCTAATGTGAATGTGTAAAACACATTACAACACTAGATTAAAACCAACTTTAATTTACAAGCCTTCTTGATTAATGTGAATACAATTAAATAAATTTGACAACATTGAATTAAGGGAAAGATAGGTCCATTAGACTTCAATGCTTAATCAAAGTCTAGAAAAGTGTGAAAGTCATTTACAACACTTTACAACACCTTTACAAGACATCGATAAATGCATTTAATTCAGTCTGCACGGGTCCAAGACCTAATGTGGATGTGTAAAACACCTTACAACAGTAGATCAAGGAGATTGTAATTCCAATTTATCATTAATTATTTATGAATCAATTAAGGTGCACATTTTTTGACACTACAACCACCTTGGCCTCTTCCATTGTGGCTTTCCTCAAAAGAGCATATCATCAACAAAAAGGAAATGAGAAATTGGAGTGGGGAATGCACAAACTTGAATTCATTACCAAAGCTTAGCATTCTGCATTGAAATTATGGATCTTCTCATCCCGTCAGCCATTAAGATAAACAAGGAGGGAGATAGGGGATCTTCTTATCTCACTCCTTGCAAGGGAGAAAAAATAACCATATGGGGTTCCATTTATGATTACTAAAAATATGGTACCTAAAATGTAGGAATAAATCCACTTACACTAGCTATTGTGAAAACCATTTTTTTTAGAATGGCCATCAAGAATTCCCAATTCACTCTATCATAGGATTTTATCATATCCAGATTTAAAACCAATGCTGGTGATTTATCAAGAATGATTTAATGGAGGTCTTCATGTGGCAAGATTTCTCCTTCAGGGGTGTCCTTCGCAGGGAAAATACCCCCTTGTTCTTTAGAAATGATTGAGGGAAGAAACTTTGCAAGCCTAGAAGCAATAACGTTGGTGAAGATCTTATATATTGAATTACATAAAGCTATCAGTCTAAAGTCATTAAAGGATGAAGGATAATTTTTTTTGGGGATGAGGGCAAGAAAGGTTGTATTTAATTCCCTTAGCATATTTCCATACCTTCTTGATTCTTCCAGAGCTAGAAGAAAATCTTGACCCACAAAGTCCCAAAATTTTTGAAAAAATAAAATTGTGAAGCCATCTATGCCTAGGGCTTTTTCCACTTCCATTGAGAATACCACTATTTTAATTTCATCCAGAGAATTTTAGCCATTAGCATTTTAGTGTTTTCAATAGAAATAAATGAAGTAATATTATTTATAACCACATTATTCTCAAAGGATTTGTGACCTACTTTTGGAGTCAAAAGATTTTTATAATAAGAGACTACTTCTAGACCAATATCCTTCTTTGAATAGAGAAGTTCACCAAAAGAAGAAAAAATTGAAAATATCATGTTTGATTATCTTCAAAGTTTGGTTGAGACATGAAATAATTTATTGTTCTTGTTTCCTTATTTTAATTAGGTCTCCCTAGATTTTTGTCTCCAAAAACACTCTTCACAAGCAAGAACCTCATCTGCTTTAGCTTTTAATATCTTCTCTTTGTCATAAAGATAATTATCCATGCCTTTCTAGATTACTATCTTGTACAGATCAAAAAGTTTTGATTCAATTTGTAGCTTTTTTGAGAATATATTTTTGAAGTGGTTCTTGTTATAGTCTTTTATCTTATTCTTAAAAAATTGTAGCTTTTTTCTTAGCTGAAACATCCTCATTCCATCAATAAAAGGAAAATTCAACCACCAATCCTTTACTAGGCTGATGAAATTTGTGTCTCCAAACCACATGACCTCTAGTTTAAAAGAGCTCTTGGTGAATTGTTTGTCTTCAAAGATCGAAAGGGAGTTTGGGAAGTGGTCCAAGCCTGTCAATGTATGCATTAATGATGAGAACTCCTAAGAGGCAGACAACCAATTATCATACAATAAGAAATGATCAATTTTTTCCTCAATTTGAGAAATTCCTTTCCTCTTGTTTGTCCAAGTGAATGTGTCATTTTTTATAGGATAGTCATATAAATTGTTGGACAAAATAAAGTTGTTGAATCCATCCATTGCCACTGTTAGGGGTGTTATTCCACCTTTTTTTTTTAAATATTTCTAATTTCACTAAATTCCCCCACAAAGATTCTGTGTTTATTCTTGCCTAAGCCAAAATTGAGTTAAATTTTCCTCCAAATTTGTCTCTTTCTAGAAATAGTGCATGGACCGTATATATTGTAAACCTAGAAAGAGTTGTTTGTTTTCAAGCAAGTCACTAATGCACTTATCCAATTAGCATTTGATTCCAACTGGTCGATTCTAACAGTTTTTATTCCACAAAATTACTAGCCCCACTGAAGTACCCAGAGCTGGAGAGACAATTGAGCCCCAATTAGACCAAGAACCAAAAATTTCTAAGGCAAATTGAGATGGTAATTTTGTTTCCTATATGAGAATTATTTATGAAAAGGTTCCAAATAGTTGACATTTTATTATGCATCATTTTTTAGAGACGTTTAAGCCCCTAACATTCCAAGAAAGGATCCTCATTGTGCTTGAGGAGAGATATCATCTCTCCTCATTTTTATGATTATTTTTGAATATTTACACCCCATAGTAGAATCACACTATGTAGGTGTGGAGGGGGTGCCATTCCTATCACCCTTCTTGGAAGTTGAATGGAGGTTCATTTCTAGTGTGGATTGTAGACTAGCAACAATTTCCAAGTTGGTTTTCTCCTTATTTGATTTGCGACCATGTTTTCTTTTGGGAGTGATGAGGGCCTTGAATGAAAATTTTGATTGGGAAATGGGTGGAGATGAAAGGGTATTAGAAGGAGAAACTATGGAGTTGGTCATGGGTGAAAGGGTATCATCAGTGAAGCTTAGTTTTCTATTTGAAGCTGATTGTGAAATGGGAAGGGGAGGGGATTTGACCTTAGAATTAGGATCCTCCAGAACCTTTTTAGCTATTTCTTCAATAAGAAATTCTACAACCTTAATCATTGCTTCATTTAAAAAATTCATTAGATCATCCTCTAAAACATTGAGAAGGTCTTAAAATTGTGTGATGTTGCTTTTAAAAGGAGCTGAACTAATCTAGGTGGATCCAAAGACTCAAAATTCAGTCTCGAATCAACCGAAAGCACTCTCAGATTGAAGAGCTATGACACGATCTCGATGCAACTTGAATCACGTCAAAAGGAGATCATAGGTGGAAGTTATGCTTGGTCAAAGGTTCGGTCAAACTAAGTACCAGAGCCACAAAAAGCAAAAAATTGATCATCTCAGAATTCATCAAAATCAATGTCAAATCAAAGTGCTCATCGAGATGATTAATGACGTTCATTTCATTGAAAACGAGCTCATATGACGGAGAAACAGAGTCAAAGTTTGGTTGACTTGAGGGCACAAATGATGACCCCATCATGCGAATTTCCGGTGACTTATGCCTGACAAGTGCTAATTTAATTGACACTTGGCAAGTGACTCAACCTATATAGACCACCATCGACCGACACGCGTGTCCATCTCAGACCGGGTGACATGCTCTCCAAACGCCAAGATCCTTGACGAATAACATCTCGACATGTGTCTTCCTTAGCAGCAATCCGCCTGGAATCCAAAGGATGGTGGATGGGTTGAACCAATCTCTCGACATATAGTCGCCGCACGGCCTCGTGTTTTAACTGATACAAATCACGGCTTTGTTTTGTTGTTTAAATCCATTGGTGGCCGGTATAAAACGTGGCCGGCGGGTTTTGAACCCCGACCACACAGAGTGTAAAAGGATAAGCCACCGTGGACCACACGGGTTTTCTTGTATATAGTATAGGCAACGGTTGATTTTGTTATAGAACTGTCAACCGAGCCATAACAAAATGGCTTAATAAGCCATAAACAAGTACAACCACCTAACCATTAACAAACCAGAAGCTATTAGGAGGAAAAAGAGATGTTGTACGAGTTGATAGGGGAGTTATGCATTTAATTTGATGGTTAAGCCATTTTAGGCTTATTTTTATGTATATAAAGGAAGATGGTGAGAGTGCTTTTCATTGATTCATAATTCAAGGGATTTAGAATTTAGGATTTAGGAGTCTTGAAGAGTCTTGGGAAATCCTTGTTCAATGAGAAGAGTGTATTCTCATTCCTTAACTCTTAGGGAGTTTTTTTTGTTGCTCTTAGTAAAGGGATTTGGGAAAGTGAGTGTTTTCTCTTATACAAGCTAAATGGTCTCTTGTGGTGAGATAGGAATTTAGTGGAGCATGTTCATGACTTTTTGAGTCATTTGTAAAGGCTTGATGCCTATGTACTCTGTGTGAGAGAGAGTTGCGCCTTTATTGTTTGAAAGAATTATAAAGGTGACGGGAGTTAGGCATGAACATGTTGCTAGAAAGATCCCGTCATTAAAGATGGAAGCAAGAAGAGCCTAAAGTGCAAGAATCTTCCTCGAAGTAGATTGTAACTCAGTGAAAGACCATGGTGATGTAAAAGCAGTTGCATCATAGTAATGGCATTGATCACGCTATTTTGCAGATCCGGAGACGTAGCCAAAATCTGGTGAACTCCGTAATCAAATCTTTGTCTCTCTTTTCTTGGTGAATGATATTGTCATCTTCTTTACTTTCCTATGTTTTATGTGGTTATTTGCTCAATTCACAAGCATCGTCAGTTACGATCTTAATTTTAAATTTGTATCCTGGTGAATCTAACAAGTTGTTAAGTAATTCATAGTAAGGATTTTACAGATCAAGTTGGTATCAGAGCTAGTCTAACAAGTTGCAGGTTGTGGAATACTTGGAGCAAATTCAAGCAGTGAGGTGAGATGTCATCACATAGGGAAAATCAGTTTCCTTTTGTCTTTGATGCAGAATTTTATAATACCTTCATGGCGATGAAAGCCAAGGTTGATGAAATGTATGAGGAATGGAAGTCTGAAAAAGAAGGCTTGTTGAAGAAAGTCAAAGATGCAGACTTGGTGAAAGCTCCTCATTCTTCCCATTCTCTTCCTTGTTCTCTTGGTGATTCTGAGAAACAGTCTCAAGGTGTTGGATTGAGGTTGTCCACCAAGATGGACTATGACGGAAAGGGTCTTGGTCGTCATGGACAAGGCATGGTTGAATCTGTGAAGATGGAAGCTGGACCTCACTATGCAAGATCGAGGTATGGTGAAGGAGAATGCTCCAAGGCAGTGGACGCAAAGAATTCTCTGAAAGAAGAACCATTCCAAGAACGATCTAAGAGAGGTGATGACACATCACTTTAAGGAAGTGGTGACACATGCAAGATGTCCAAGAGAAGAACGAACACAGATTCTTCTCGCATGCATGCACCAAGGGTGACCATCAAAGGTATAATAAAGCTGATTGTTCCAATGTTTCTTTTGATTTTAAGAAGATTGGCAATGTAAAAAGTTTATGGTATAGAAGACCGTGCACATTTTGTGGGTTGAATAACCATAGTGTTGCCAAGTGTTGGAAAAGAATGGCTTTGTACAGGAAGGTAGAGTCAACCAGGAAAGAGACACAACGTAAGGACCTGTCTCCAAGTTAGAGGAAAGAGAAGGGCAAGAAAGGCTGGATGTTGAAAACACCTTGCTCTTATTGCAAGAAAGGTGGACATTAGGAAGCTAATTGTTGGAAGCTTCATCCAGAGCTTCATCCAAAGAAGGACAAGAAGAAGATTGCAGTTGATTCTCCATTGGTGAACACAGGGCAAATGAAGAAGCTCATGTATGTGAGGAAAACTTCTTCACTCATGTGTGCAAAGGTGGGAAAAGTAGATGATTTGAAGCATGAAAATGAAGTAGGTTCTTGTAAGCCTAACTATCATGTGTTTTAGGGATCATCAGCGCCACAACATGAAGATTTGTCATGGAAACCTGTTAAGAGGATTAGAAGTATTGTTAGCTCACTGTCATTATCATCCTTGTATTTGTTAATGCTGCTAATGTTTTGTACATGTATAGTAGCTGGGATAATGAATGCGAAAGGATGTGAGAAAATGCAAATGGGTAGCAATGTGATTGCAGTTTTCATAATTGTTGTACAACTTTTTGATGAAGCAGGTGCACAGAAAGGGTGGACAGATACTGGACAAGTGGGAAGATGTTTTTTCTCACGTCGTGTCTAATTAAGAACCTTTTGGAGGTCCAAAAGTTCCTCAGTGGGGAGGAATGATCCAGGTGGATCTCGAAGGCCTCAAAAATTTCACAGTCTCAGAATCAACTGGAAGTAGTCTCAAATCGAAGAGCACAATGACACGATCCTGACGCAACTTGAATCGCGTCAAAAGGAGATCGTAGGTGGAAGTTATGCTTGGTCAAACCTTCGGTCAAACTAAGTACTAGCGCCATCAGGAGGGCAAAAAAATTGAACATCTTGGAATTCATCGAAATCGGCGTCAAATCGAAGTGCTCGTCTAGACGATTCCGACGGTGTTCGTTTCATCGAAAACGGAGCTCGGATGCGCAAGATACAGCCAGTCAAAGTTCGGCTGACTTGAGGGTACATATGATGACGTCATCATGCTGACGTGTCAGTCTGTACAGTACGGAAACTAAGTGGACCAATTGGCGCAAGACACGTGGCATGTGAGTCAGATGGTACAGACCAATCAGCGGGCGACACGTGGCACCCAGTCAGCGTACGAATTATCTTCGTCAGCGGACACATGGGCAGGATCTGGTGAATAATAGTTTGATACGTGGCACTGTTGTATTTGTGCTCCTTCGGCCGGCGGATGAGTTTGTTCTAACAAAATTTTGTTGTGTTTTGAACCCACAACCTCCAATTTGTCGAAACCGCCGGTAACCGTTGCACCAAACATAGCCGTCAATTATAGCTTTGGAGCCGCTTATTTTTATTGTTTAGTGATTCGGTTATTTGTTATAAACCGTGGCCGGCGGGGTTGGAACCGCCGACCACCCACTTAATAAAAGGATAAGCCACCGGTGGACCACGCGAACTTTATTGTATGTATACTGGCCACAGTTTATTTTGTTATAAGACTATTGGCCGAATCTCTAAGAAATGGCTTAATAAAGCCAAAACAAACAAGATACACCTTAACTATCTGAACAAGAAGATTGTAAAGAATAAAATAACTAGTGTATGAGCTGTTCAAGGAGGTTAAGCCATTAATTTGATGGTTAAGCCCTTTTAGGCAAATTTTATGTATAAAAAGGAGATGGTGAGAGTGTTTTCTCATTCAGGGATTTAGAATTCAGGATTTAGGAGTCTTGAAGAGTCTTGGGAAATCCTTGTTCAATGAGAAGAGTGTATTCTCATTCCTTAGCTCTTAGGGAGTTTTTTTTGTTGCTCTTAGTAAAGGGATTTTGGGAAAGTGAGAGTTTTCTCTTGTAAGCAAGCTAAATGGTCTCTTGTGGTGAGATAGGAATTTAGTGGAGCATGTTCATGACTTTTTGAGTCATTTGTAAAGGCTTGATGCCTATGTACTCTTGTGTGAGAGAGAGTTGCAGCTTTATTGTTTGAAAGCATTGTAAAGGTGATGAAGGAGTTAGGCACGAACATGTTGCTAGAAAGATCCTGTCATTGCAGTGTGGAAGCAGGAAGAGCCTGAAGTGCAAGAATCTTCCTGGGAAGCAGATTGTAACTCAGTGAAAGACCATGGTGATGTAAAAGAAGTTGCATCATAGTAATGGCATCGATCACGCTTATTTGCGGATCCGGAGACATAGCCAAAAACTGGTGAACTCTGTAATCAAATCTTTGTCTCTCTTTTCTTGGTGCATGATTTTTATCAGCTTCTTTACTTTCCTATGTTTTATGTGGTTATTTGCTCAATTCACAAGCATCATCAGTTATGATCTTAATTTTAAATCTGTATCTTGGTGAATCTAACAAGTTGTTAAGTGATTCATAGTAAGGAGTTTACAGATCATGAATGGGTGGGGGATTGAGAAGAGCTGGCTTGGGTTGCTAGAATATATTTTTCCCTATATCCCATGACGTTGCCCGAAGAAGATGGTTCAAAATATTTTTTTGAGGGGGGGAAGAATAAAGAGAATTATTGATACTAGATTTCATGTGATTATTCTCTTTCAACAAGGATTCATGTTGATTTGAGGAAGTAGGGGTGGCCTTTCAACATTGGTTATTACTAGAGGGTTGATTCATGCCCAAGACTCCAGAAATAATAGAGAAATACATTGGCTCATCTTTAGAAAAAACTTCTGAGTTGACAAGTATATTAGCTTCTTTCCATATGGAATATTCCTAGATGATCTTCTGAATCCATTCTTCCTTACTAGTGGAGAGAAGCACTTTATGAGGTAATGAAGTAGAATTTTTTACCAACACCTAAACCCTAATGATGGTTTTTCCATTTGCAATTACAAACTTTCTTTTGAGAAAATCCCTGAAATGTGAAAAAATTTGTTTCATAGGGAAAGAATAATAAAATTCCACAAGTAAAAAGGGCATACTAAAATAGACTAGACAGAGTGACATCTTGAGGGATTCTAAAGATGTATTAAATCTCTAGTTAAAAATACCCAAAAAAGTGTCACCACACCAGAAAGGACCTTTACATAGTAGTCTACCCTTAATAGTGGCATTTTGAAATAAAATAAAGAAATAAGATGTCGAAACCATGATTAATTCAAAATAGTCATACCAATTTTCCTTTATCCAAGAGAATTTTTTTGAAAGTGGTCGATCTGCACCCCATATTTGCACAAAAAGCTTATTTTATTCACAATTTGAATATTGGGCATCCAAATATAGTGGTATTGTCAGGACCGGCCTCCACTCTTGTTCTCCACTTGTCACAACTCCATTTCTTAATTATGGTTTGCAGCTTGAACTATTGTCATAAGAACTTGCCCCATGGTCAATTGAATCACACTAGAAACCCTTGGAGTTCCTTCAAACCCCTAAATTGGAGTGACTATGATTCTTGCTCTCCTTTTTTCTTTGGAAGTTTGGTTTCGATGAAGCCCTGAAATATGGAGGATGCACATTTTCTTTGTTTTCTTGATGTAAGTTTTGAGACGGGGGTCGGTTGTGGGAAGAGGAAGTATTATTAGGTCGACTGTGAAAAGACGAAGAATTATTGTCCTGAGCTTTTGGCCGCTAGTCACGCTTCCAAGAAGGATTATTGTTTTGGATGCCATTATCCCTAGTATCACCATGTGGGTAACCATCAAGACCAAAAAATTAGTGATGAGAAGTGTTCTATTAAGTAGCCATTCTGTGAGACCCATTCAAGTGTGGTCGGTTAGGGTTACCAAAATGGCATTCATGATGGTTTTGAGCCTATTGATAGATTATCAATTTAGGGGTTTCCAGAATACCTCAATCTCTCCAGGGTACAAAAGTATTATCCCTTGGGTAATCCCTTGGGTAATTTCACCTACCTGCAGCTTTTCCATACTTCCCATTAGGTGGTGGGAGCCAAGAAGAGTCTAAGTCGTTAGCCCACCTAACCCTCTTTCTCTACAAATGTGAGGAGCCATCTTTGTTTTACATCCTCTGTTGAGCCATCTTCATGGGTCATAATTTTCTAACAAGGTGAAACATCATCAAAAAAGAAATTACTTCTAATTTACAAAATTTAAAACGATAGATGTATTTAATAAATGTAGAACTATAAATGTAAAGTAGAGAAGAACTTGAACACAAAATCTAGAGGCTTCTATGATGTACTATAATATGTACTATATATTTCTATGTGTCATATTATATTCCATATGACAAGAGAAATTAGAGTCAATCTATTTCCCCTAGGAAACATGCTTATTTCAGATTAAAAAAAACTAGACCTGTAGATCACCATGTGCTAAAAATTAAAAATAATAACATTTGACCTTTCTATTTAAATGAACATAATAAAATTACAAGGAAAAGAAGATATTTTAAAAATCTAATGTAATTGAATTTATTCTCCAAAAAAGACATATAGCTACAAAAGTGAAAATTGGTTGGGACTATTTGGGACCTTGGCAAGAATGCTCAAGCCACTATATTGGTCTTCTAACTTCTAAAAACAACCATTGTGTCAAAAATGATAAGATAGAGTGTGTTTTCTTATTCTATGTGTGTCTAAGAATTGACAAAGTGGTGACAATGTAGATAATATAAACTTGAATGAAAGTGATTACAATAATTGGATAGGCCATGTTGCAAAGGGATTTGCAAAATGATGTTTGATGAGGAAAAGGGGGATCTAAGTTCTAAATACCACTTGGCTACTATCCTTAATGGAAGAGCCAAAATGGCTAATCAAGTTTTTGATCCCTCTTTGTTCTAGTGGGGTTGGATTTGATTTAGAAGTGGTGTGTGTGATGTAATAGTGAACTAGTCTAATGGTACACACTAATAAAAACTAATATAATTACAAAATATTGTAGAACTAACACAAAAATAGATTATAGAGAAGCAGAGTAGAGATAAAGGAACCCAACATTCAAATTTGGGCTAAATCTTGTTAGTCAGGGATGTGGGCACCCTACACTGAAAATGTTTATTTTTTAGATCTCTAAACAAGTAATAGTAGGTTACATTTTTTAGGTTCTTCCTTCTAGGTTTCAACTTTAGAACTTCATCTATTGATAAATAATTCACTTTACCCTAATTTTCTGCAATAGGGAGCTTGAATGTTTGATCTTGTCATTAAGCCTTGAATCTCTTTTCGAATTTTCTTCAAGTCTATCACCTACACACAAGAAAGGAGAGAAAGGGTTGTGTCATATAGGGGCTTACCTAATTCAAACCCCGTTTTGGTGTTTCCACCTCCATAATGGCTATGATGATGTAAAGAGTGCTTACACTCACTCGGGTAGAGGCAAAATGGACAAAACAAGTGATAAATTAACAAGTGTTGTAACTTACCACTTAGATTTGCTTTCCTTTATGGTCTAAAGTCATTGTACTCATCTCATACAAGAAAAATGGGATGCTTTATTGAAGGTAGTACAAGTGTTAGTATTCACAAAAAATTGAACATAAAACATGAGCAATCATACTCATGGACTTGATGAATTGCTAACATGAAGCTTCACTAAAATAATGTAGTAATTCGGCTTATTCTTCAATTGACTACTTTTAGGATGCTTAATTGGGATTCAAATTGCATAGGCATTTAAATGGTGAAAAAGAATTGAACTTATAAACATTTATTCATTTCCCACAAAATTAATTATGAAAAGTCGGCAGCCAAATTTAAATTTATAAGTATAAAAAATTACAACAATAAATATTTAAATTTGACCTAAAATAGGCTAGTCAAGGGTGTGAGTGCCCTAGACCAAACCTATTTTGAGGCCTTTGATGTTAAATATTTTGATATATATAAATGATTAAAGATAAGAAAACTACTAAATTAATATATCTATAATATATGTTTGACCAAAAAGGACCATGAGAGCGAAGGCATGAGCACTGTGGTAGGGAAAAAGTCTAAGAGAAAAGTTGAAATTAATCTAAAAAAATTCCATGAATATTGAAACCAAATTGAGTGCATGAAACATAACATGAAATGGAAATGGTATTTAATTTTCTACAATATAGATATTTTCTTAGAAAATATTAAATTGATGTGATAATGTTTTTTGGTCACAAACTAAATACTTTCTTCTACTTTCATGGATAAATGTTGAATATACTTTATAAATTCGTCATATATCATCTCCATAGATAAAAAAATCCATAGCCAACCCTCTACAATGTTTTTCATCTCCTTTTTCCTTCACTTTAGGTTGGTTATTTTTATCATCGAGATTTGTTGCAACTTAATTTCAAGTCCAATTTTTTTCTTTGTAGACTTCCTTATCTTAGATTTTTGGAGATATATCACTATAATTAATTAGGAAAAAATAGACAGTATAGAAATTCCATATTATTAGTAAAACATAACATGATGCATAGCTATGTCAATTTAACATTGAAAAAAAAAATCTTTAAAATTATTTTAGAATAAACTGAATCTGAGAAAAATCATTAAGAATAATATAATTGACTTAAAAGATAGGATAAGACACACAAATTATATAACTATGAAGGGAATTTTTTGAAGCCACCAAATGTAAAATAATTTGTAACAAATAAATCTAAAACTATCGAGTCATTCTCTCATGAATAAAAAATGATTATATATAGTTAAACTCTATTTGACTCTTAAAATAAATATAGTTACGTAACCTCTTTGACCACATTACTTTCCTACAAGCATATTTTGTAGCCATATATTCTATTTTAGCTATGGACAAATCCATTGTTTATTACCTCTTGCGCATCCAACTTATTGTTCCATCAAATAGAATAAATGTGTACCCACTTGTAGACCTTGTAGATCTTTAGTTGTCAAATTATTGTAGCTATTGATTTATATTCTTAGTGCTATTGGCTCTTGGTGCAACCTCTTCACTATGATTCAATGTTGTTTTTGACCATATCTATGCAAAGATTGGGACACTTTAAAAATACAAGTTTTACCCTTCTTAAAAAAAATTCTATGTTTTTTAAATATATATTTGGATGAACATCAAATTTAGTACACAACTAAATATGAAGCTAACTATAATCTATGACAATTAAAAAAGTGAAAATAAAATAAAATGACAAAAGCAATTTCATTATCACCACTTACATATCACCCAACAAAAACTTTGAAACTTAAAGTTGTGCCATAGAAAAAAGGGACCTCTTGCTTGACATGGGAATAATTCATGATAAATTGGACTTAATGAGGTCTTAATCTAGTGTTGTGAGATGTTTTTCACATCCACACTAGGTCTTGGACCCTTTCAAATAGTGATGTCTTATTAATGTGTTGTGAAGTGTTGTAACACATTTGTACACTTTTCTAGACTCTTTTCATTATAATTCATTTAAATATTACCTTTTTATTCTTTATCAAGTCCTATTTTAAAGTGTTGTAAAGTCTTGTAACAAGATTTCATGCTTTTCTAGGCTTAATTCCACTATTTACACCTTTCTTATGCTTAATTTGACCCCTTTATGTGCTCATAAGGCTTAATTAAGTGTATTTTTTAATGTAAACCTGACAAATAAAATTAAATGCAAGTTAATTCCTGACACCCACTTTCAAGTTCAAGGTGGGACCTATTTGCCATGGGTGGCGAATGAGTCCCTCTTGGCTCAAAATTCAAAATATTTCAAATTTTCTTTCAAGTTTTTATTTGAAATTACCTTATGTCGGCTTGTGATGAGGTATCATTGGGTTACTAAGGCACAAGAGTGTATAAATAGGTTTTTTTCTCCTCATTTTACATCTTCTCTCTCCCATTCAATCTCTCAACTCTTTTTTACAGTTC
>VDFB02124882.1:0-17584 GCA_007258455.2 Sequoia sempervirens | reverse complement strand
TACTTCCTATTCAAGTCAACAATGAATTTATCTAGAGAAGGAATTTTCCACATAGTTCTAAGAGATCTTTTGGCTAGTAGAAGGTAGATATAAACACACAAAAATCAAGACCTAATTTGGAGAGTATAGGAAGAACATGTTTATCCTCCTTTTTCTATATTCCACATTCTTTGAACTGCAGCCTTAGTAATTTTGATTTAGTGAAAAATTCATCTAGGGTGTCAAAGGAATTGAGGCTCAAACTTATGAGCTCATTCTCCAACTCATGAATCTTCATTTCATCCATTTTCTCAAAGAGTTTTTCTAGAGTATGAAAAACTTCATTGGGAGAGTTCAAGGCCTCTATATGAAAGAGTTGACAAGACACATTAAGACACAAGAATTTGAAGGTTGGATCACATTTATTAAATAATTTTTTAGCTTCCCCAATAATAGGTTATTTCTTAGTGTACATTGTTACCCTATGCAACCCTTTGTTCTTTAACACAAATTGTACTTAGTTTCTAGTCATGATAATTAAAAGGTGTTAATTTGTTGTTGAAAGGAAATATGGAAGGAAATATGAAAGTGCACAAGACATAACATAGAACATCCCCCTTCATTCAATATTGAGATCCCCCCCCATATTTTGGCAGATTATATATTTAGTGCATAAATATGTCCAGTGAAATGAAAAAGGGTTCATTAAAATTTTAGTGTGCAAATGTTTCCAATGGATCAAGCATAAAAAAATATTCGCTTTCAAAAAATGATACTCAATTTTGAGTTGTTAATTAAAATTTACAATAATTTTTGTATTTGTTTATGTTTCCTAATTAATGTACACTCACAAATTTATAATTTCCTTTTAAATGAAGATAGAAGATGGGGTCGAAATCAAACCCTCACTAATAAGTAGATCGAACATTAAGCCCTCATATGTTTCCTAATTAATGTACACTCACAAATTTATAATTACCTTTTAAATGAAGATAGAATATGGGGTCAAAATCAAACCCTCACTAATAAGTAGATCAAACATTAAGCCCTCATATGACCTTAACAGGTGACAAAGGACTAATTGTTTTCTTTGTGTTTGACACCCATCACGAAGCTTCATTGTGTGATGATTTAGATCATCCTTTCCTTTCAAAATGATCATCCCACAACAATCATCACCCTCTTTGATAGTAATTAGATCGTCCTACAATAATAATCGACCTACTCTCATGCCTTTTCTAATGAAATTGGTCCACACCTTTGCTGATAGATACTTTGATCAATAGGAAATCACAAGTTAGATTCCACGTGTCAATCTCTTTACTCCCTTGCCCCTTGCAAATCGAGTCAACACTTGTTCAAATAGTTGGGGCCTCTTTAATACGTTGGTTCGGCCTTCATAGTTGTTGTGCTTCCTACCACACGGAGGACAAATTGGTCACAGTGATGGGAAATCGACCTACCCATATGAGGTTTATAGAAAATCGTACCTCATACACCATCTATGCACACATGTGAAAAAAAACAAAGATATCCATATATATAACAAAACAATTTGTATACATCTATTATTTTTAAAAATAACTTTTATTAAATAATATCAAATTGAATAATAAAAATTGAGATTATTTTTGATATCATATGAGAATCTATCAAGATCTTTTTGATCGAATGTCTATATTGAACCGAGCCACGTAATTCAAGCATATGCATGTTCTTATTTATGAGATGAATAGAAAATATAGAATGTTAGAAAAAGAGACTACACATGAAAATGGATGCAACAACAGTATATTAAGCCATGAGAAAGAGATGTAAATATCTGAGAGGGAAGAAACCACCACCCATAATAGTGGAGAAGACTAGACAGTTGAATCCCACTAAGATTGGTGGCATGTTGACTTTCTCAATAATTGTAAGAGGTGGTGAGCTAATTCCCATTAACTAGGACACCTAAGTAAGCTTAACGTCATGTGGAATTATCTATATGATGCGCAAGATAATTATGTACATTAATAAATCACCACTTAGTAGAGCCAGTGTGATGGTATAGGTGACCAATAGATGCAAGAGCACTGGTATGTACCAAAAATCTAGGCCTATGGTGCAATTAATGTCATTAATGAGGGGTAGAAAAGTAAGTCAACACGTGCACCAAACTATAAAAATCATGATTTGGCATGTGTGTAGTAGAATGCAATGTGCACACTATGAGTAGCATAGCATATGCAAATTATTTCAATGTGTCCACCTAGAACAACATGTGCAAGAGGGGGCATATGTGCTAATATTGCAATGTATTTGGGATTAGTGTATGGCTAGGAATTGATATATATACTTGCACCATGAGGCATATACACTCATTGGGTGGTGTTTGCATCGATTAGCACATGCATGGATAATGAGATATTTGCATTTCACAATTTTTGCATATATACTTAGAGTGAAATATGTATAGAAGAATAGATTAAGGCTTATTTTGGAGCACAAAAGTTTATGCTAATAAAATTAGCTGAGTGATGATGCAATAAGACAAGCACATTTCACTTACTAATGAGGTAGATTGTGATTACTTGGAGGATGTTTAGTAGATATTATGGATTTCAATCCATGAACATACTATATATTATCAATCCTAAAACCTGGAGGGCTCGTCAGAGTAGTTAGTCAATATTAGTGATGTTCCTTACACAAGGCTATCTAGAGTTTGTTCAAACACACTGTTACATCATTGGTAGGAATAACTAGTTGATAGAGAGATACATGCCAAACAAGATCTAATAGTAATTTGGCTTGTGAAAGTGGGTGTCGACAAATGGAGAGCATGTGTTTTCATGTGTGGCTAGGGAGGATAGTGAGTGAGGACTAGGCACTAACCTAGGTATGTATTAGTTGGAGGCACTTGGCAAGGCTACCATGGGACCCTCACAAGGATATAGAAGACATAGGCACCACCACAAATTATAAGGTTTGGTAATGCAAAGGAGGATACCATGACTAACTATTCCATGTCTGGTGGAGGCACATGATCAAATTAGGGCTACATGGGAGGAGATCATGGTGGAGGGAAAACAACACCAATGCTAGAAAATTGATAAGGTTAGAGCAAGATCAAGCCCAGGCGTAGGAGAAAACTAAGGTAGATGATATTCAAGTGAGGCTATCCACAAGCTTCTTTGAGCAAGATTATTTTTAGATGGAGTGTGATTAGGCAAGGGGTGAGCGAAACTAGGCCCAAGCAGAGAGGGACAACCTATAAGTCAAGTGGGATAGGGTAGTGATAGAGATATGGGATGCAAGTATAATTACAACAAACCTATTATGTTGTACAAAGACTTTGTGGTGAGTGGGATCAGGCACGAGCATTGTTAGCACCCTTTGAGTTTCATGGGTGGTGGCTAACATGGATAGGATGCGAGGAGAGACAACACAAATGCTATGTAAGGTGTAGTATTACATGTCACTTTATGAGCACATAGTGTCGAACAATTAGATGACACCCTTGTATGCTAAGAGGACAACTTCTAGGACCAATAGGTTAGATAGGTTTGATCAATTTGTATTAGTTATGTAGCCATCATCCAGGGGACCAAATGGAAGGTCTCGAGGTGACAGTGCTAGCTAGAACTAGTGGGGATTATGCTCAAATTTTAATTATTTTTATAGACCATCATAATATGTATTCATCTTTTATATGTACATGTTGACTCTAATGCTTTGTGGAGCCCAATGTACTCAATTTTGATGATGTATATAGATGAGACAATTTATACCATGATTTTGAGTTTATGATAAGCATGATTTTATGGATACATATGTCTATGATTTATGATTAATTGTTGAAGCATGGATATGATGCATGCATTTATAATAGATGTATATTCATGTTTATGATGTTGAATTATGATTACATGTAGTTATGTTATATATGATTTGATGAGATGTTTATGGTATTTATGATAATGCATATTTTTATTATGATGCAGGATGACGATGTAAAATGCATATGTGATTTGATGAGCATATGTATGATAAAGTAATACTTATATGGCATTCATGATGTATTTAAATCTATATGATGGTTGTTAGTGTAGTTTTTTATTTTCCTTATGTTAGGGGTATTTATTTTTTCCTACACATATTATTTAAGCTTGCTTAGATTGATTAGGTGTGGTTAATATGAGGACTAGTGGCGAAATACATCAGCTACATGTGTCACTCTCTCTCATACATGGATAGTTGAGTTACACACCCTCTTTTGGTTTGTTGTGCCACTTCTCATAACCACTATTCTATCCCTACCTGAGTAGGTTATGGGGTAGTTGGGTTTCTCACCCTCTTTTGGATTTATGTGCCACCTCTCATAACCTCTCTTTTGTCTTCACTTGAGGAGGTTATGCCACATGTTTTGGTATTTACCAAGTAAAACCTCCCACCTTTTATGGGTAGGAGGATTTAATGCACCTCTTGGATGTATATGCCTTATTTTTACTATATATACAACACTCTACTTGCACCTTCACTAGTTCGGTGATAGCTTGGTGAGAGTATCGAGAGTATTCTCAAATTTCTCTTTCTTTGTCTCTATTTTCTCTCTTTCAAATATCTTTCTCCATTCCACTATTTTAATGTTCAATCATTTGTTGACTGAAGTGCATGTGATCTATGACCGAAATCATATCCTGGCTCGATTCTCACTTCTCAAAGAATATAATAACGGTAATTTATAATTGATGTATGTCAAACATATTAATAATGATGATGTATGCATGATATTGTGTCATGTGATGAATGTAATGACAAATATTTTTGTGATCGTGACATAACTAAGAGGAAAGTGAGGATGATAGAATAAAATAGTTGGATAAGCAAAGTAAATGAATTAATGCATCTAACTAATCATTTTCAGAAGTTGTATCATAGTATAAAAGATAAACACAGGCAATGGATGATGGAGAATGGCTAAAAGACATAGATATGGATATGTGGTTTAGATTAATGAGTGACTGGATTTTTGAATATAGTTATTATGTTAACATGTGGCGAACAACCTCAATTTTATGTATTAGCAAATATTATGCACGAGTATAAAGACCGAGGTGATGATGTGTCTAATACATGAAGAACTTTCAAGCATATAACAAACAAGAGGATCCTACAACACATCACAAGGAATTTGATGACCTTGGTGGGTCCTATGATGGGAGAACCAACAAACAAAATGATTCTTTAGCACATCACAAAGCATTTGATTGCCATAGTGGTTCTTGAGATGGGAAATCTAATAGACATAAAATAATAGACCATGCCTTGATGTATACTAGTTAAAACACACCATGGTATATAATGATCTTTATGGCCTCAAGTAGGTAGGGTATGAAAGAAACTCAAGTAAGCAAAAGAAAATTCCTGCACCAACCTAAGTAGTGAAGATAGTATAATTTTTTCAAATTAAACACTTAATAGTTACAAATATAGATGCACATTCATTTAACTTAATCAAATATGCAAGAAAAAGAATAACCACAACACAATATATATATACTTGGGGAAAATCCTTTCAAGAGAAATCCGACACTCCAAAAACACAACTCTTTGTATTATTAGTAACCTGAAAGATGTTACAATACAACAAAAAATCTAAGCTTATTCAAGAGTCTTCAGTTGCAACAAGAATTTTGGAGTGATTTCAACAGCATAATAGTATCTTTAAAATCTTCAAACCTATACTGCATTGCAAAATGATTGAGTACCAAATATGTGTAACTCCATGAGAGAAGATGGATGCCTATGATTACCACATGAAATTGATCCAATGCCTACATGCATTTCTTGAGTCTCTTTGGCATGCACAACACTTGCATGCATGCAACAACCTTGCATGAAGTGCAGTGTCATAAACATGACCCAAATAATTTGATCTTTTTCCATTTTTAATGCCTATCTCCTCATGAATAGGACCCCTCATACGTGCAATGTGCCTACATGTATGAAAACACATTACATGCATAGGCACCACCATTACATGGGGCCGCCTATCATAGTTTGGCATAACTTGACTATTGCACCATCATAAATTGTCATAGCAACTTTTCACAACCCATCATAGACTTAACACTTACAACTTAAGACAAAATCCATCAAATTGGCTTCCAATGGGGTCCACCAAGTGATACACCTACTTCTACAAATCTAGCTTGCATTTCATACACATTAGCTCCATGTAGAATTCCACCTCACCTAATAGTTCCCACAAAGTGATACAAAATATTAGATAAATATACTTAGGATAAAATGAATAATTAATCCATTAAAAAAATTCTAGGACTTGCAAAGGTTGATACACCATGATCCCAATAGGGTATGGGTCAAAAGATAAACAAAATTTCAAAAATCAATGGTCGATTGACATACAAATGTGGTACCTCTTGCCAAGGCATTGAGTAAGGATTAAGATGATGATGGCTAATATGAGGAATGATATATCTTGCAAGGAAAAGGATGGGAAGGGAGTGATGCAATGGAAAATAATGTGACTACTACATGTTATCAAGATTGAATTAGAGAATTTTAGTTCTAGCACTTAAGATTGATGTTTTATATGTCTAGTTTGCAAGTTGAGACCTACATGATGTTGTCATTGTTGCAAGGTTGTAAAGTTCAAGGATAAGGATAGCACAAAAGCTTAGTTTTAGGAGAAGGTAAAAGCTTTGTTTTAGGATAATGTATAAGCTTAACTTGATGGATAGTGTATAAAGCTTGAGGTTAGAGATTACATGTAAAGTTTAGGATTAAGATAGTTTGCAAGATCAATTTTAGGATAGTGTGTGAAGCTTAGGATTAGGGAATCCATCCTAGGTATTAACTGAGCAAGAAGTAATGTATCAAAAACATTTCTCAAATTAGGATACAATTTCCTAAGCCTAATATAGAATAAGGTATCTTGCAAGGTACAAAATACATGATTGATATAGACAATGTCGAATGGGGAAAATTTATAGTACAAAGATGGATATGATAGGTGAGTTTATGGTAGCATGAATGGTGTTGGGGCTTCAATAAGGCTTGTATTTTCCAAATATTATATAAAAATTAGAGGACCAAGGCAAGGACAAGCTACATTGTAGAGAGGTTGGTATACTAAAACCAATATGGGAAAAGCCTACCCACATTCATGTGCAATAGTAGGCTAGGTTTAGTATGTTGGAGAGGATAGCTTGATGGTTCAAGGCAATGGAAAAATCACAAAATGGATCAAGGGAGGTTGATGATTTTGTTCATGCAATGGGGATGGATGGGTGAAAGAAAAATATATAAAAGATAAAATAGCTAGTTTATTACACACGATGCTTGCAAGTAGGTTTTCACCATACTTGTCCAAGGTGCCACAAGGAGTGGTTTTCACTAGAGGACAATTCTTCTCTTTACCTTTTTGATTATTTTTTATTTCTTAATATTTTTCAATTGTTTTAAAATTATTGTATTTTTCTAATTGGGTCATTCCATGGAATAAGCATGGAATCACTTGAGGTGCACTATGTTAGTGGGTTTTTCAAACTCTTGATCATCAAGTGTGGCTAAATGATAAGCATTGGATCCAGATTTAGCAATGATTATATATGGTCCTAACCAATTGGGTTCAAAATTCACTTTCGTGTGTTAGTCCTAAAGGTTCCTTTGATTTTCCTTGAGTATAAGGTCACTAATTTCAAACTCTTGAAATTTGATTTTCTTGTTGTAACTATGATAAGGACAATTCTAATAGGAATGAAAATGATTTAAGGCATTGAAGCATCATTCATCAAGTAGCTCCAGTGCATCTAGACATGCAATGAATGTAGTTTAATTTCAATTGGTAAGATAGGTTCAAAGTTTAAGATTAGAGAATATGGATTTGCACCAATGGGTGTGTGGATACTAGTGTGATAAGCCCTAGGACAAGATTAAGTTGGATGTACCAATCATGACCAGCATTAGGAAAATATTCTTAAGAATTTTGAGAAAGTTCATGTTAGATTCCTTCACTTAACTGTTACTTTGGGGGTAATATGGAGTGGACTAATGATGGATATAGAAATGCTCACAAAGAGTGAGGAGGTCATGATTTTTGAAGGATTTACTATTGTTGATGACAATGGTGGTAGCAATACAATAACAATAAATAATTTAATAGAGAGTGAATTTGGATATTTTTGGCCTATAGTGTAGGCAAAGGGAATAAATTTGACACATTCAATAAATTACTTAGTGGTAGCTATAATATATTTGTGACCACTAGATGAGGATAGATGAATCTTACCAACAATATTGAGGCCCCATTGTGAAAATGGCCAAGGAGTAGTAATAGGTTGCAATGCTTGTGATGGTGTGTGAACTAGATCTCCATGTTTTTGATAGGCTAAATAATCTTTGATGTATTGACATGCATCATGTTATATTATAGGCTAGTAATAACCTATTCTCAAGATCTTCTTTGCCAGGACCATACCACTAGTGTAGGCATTGTAGATATTGTTATGAACTTATTTGAGTGTGAGAAGAGCCTCTTTCAATTTTAGGCATCATGGCAGGGTACCATCAAATCTCTTTCAATGTAATATGTTGCCTAGGATTATGAAGCAGGATGACTGTTAGATAATAGTTTTGCATTGGGCGTGTGATAGGTTAGGTGGTATATTTGGTCATAGAGGTAGGCATAAATATCATTTTATCGAGGAGAATGGGGATAAACAATATCAAATACAAGCTTAGTGTCAAGGACATCAAATGCAGGAACTAGCAGGTGTTTGACCAAGAATTCATAGTGGTGATTATTTTATGGCATGGCGAGGAGGAACCTAATGGTGACCATGATATCTATTGCTCTATTGTTAAGGTGAGGTACCTACTCAAATTGGATGGATGTGGAATATTCTTTGAAGTTATCAACTATCCATTTTTCATCCTTGGTTTGATACTCACTATTGAACTATTTGATTATGAGTTAGGAATCTCCATAGACTAGGAGATGTTGGACATTCCATTAGATTATTGCTTTGAGACCCATGATTTTGGCATCATATTTTGCAATTTTGTTGGTACACTAAAAAACTAATATGGATACTTTTGGTATGAGATTTCCCTATAGAGTGATAAATATGATTTTGACACCTAATCCATGATATTTGTAGGAACCATCAAAGTAAAAATTCCAAGTTGATGAATCACCAAGAGTGAAAATGGACTCGTCAGAAAACTCCACAATCAATGAATGAATATTTATGAGAGGTGCTTCTACCAATCGATCTTCCATTACATATCCCTTAATTACTTTCATGTATTCATAGTCAATTTTGAACTCACTCAACAATATGACCCACTGAGTCATGCAACATGTGAGAGAAGTCTTGGGTAGAAGGTACTTGATTGGGTCACTTTTTGTATTAGCTTGGTTTTATGGCTTGGCATGTAGTGTCAAAGCTTATGTAGGATAAAGAAAACAAATAAACACACTTTTTCCATGGGAGTGTAATAAATATCATAGCCCACTAAGGTTATGTTGATATAGTATATGACACAGTCATAGCCTTCACTATCTCATTATGTTAAAATTGCCCCTAGGGTGACTGATACTACTGATATGTAAAAAAGTAATGGATTTATTGGGATAGGCTCCATAAGGAATGGTACTGGGGTGAGATACTCCTTGGTTTTATCAAATTATTTCTAATAATATTTGAATCCTTATGAAAGTTGTTATTATTCTTAAGTGGGAGAATGGTTGTTGCTTATCTTCATCAGTAGATTGTCCACACATTCTTCCATGATGTCATAAAGCATGTTGTGAAAGATTATCATAATTGTCCACTGACATGTTGCCCCTATGTATTTTTCAACCCAAATGGCATTAACTAATAAAAAATGTTTCCCAAGGTGTGGTGAAATTTATTTTATGCAGATCTTCAAGGGTGATCCAAATCTAATTATAGTAAAACAAAATCCATGAGGGAAAGTATCTCATGTATTTTTGTAAGGTCAATGGTGTTGCTAATGTTTGGAAGTGGAAAGTCATCCTTAGGACATGCTTTGTTGAGGTCTCTAACTTTTTTTCAAATCTAGAATCATTTGGTTTTCTTATTAAAATGGACTATTTTGGAGATCTATTCAAGATAGGCGATGAGACATATAAATTCAACCTCCATCAATCTCTATAATTATTACTTAATCAGTGGGGAAATTGGAGGGTGCACCTTTTAGAGTTTCTATTCTACTAGCTTTACATTGAGATACACCACAAGATGGTGAACCATAAGAGAACCTAGTCCAAACTTGGTATGTCTACATATGACTAGGAAAAGATGTTTGTATTGTTCTTGAGGAGGGTACTGATTGTGTCCTATTCTATTGATATCAAGTTTATTGCAATGTAAGAGATCTTTAGATCAAATTCTATACATAGATTCACTTCCTATGTATCCTCAACCAAAATTTATGATGTCTTCCCACTATGATGATACCATGGGAAGGTGAAGTTCCTCGTCTATCAACACCTCAAAGAGGTTTTCATTGATAGATATGCTGTTTTTCTTTCTCGTTCTATGTTTTATGGCGCCTCATAGAGGTTTTCACAAGGGGACTTTGATTTTTTTTCATGAATAAGGAACTCATGATTTTCCCCAAGTATGCTACTACATGTAGGTTTATGTTAAACCCTTTTTATGATCATTGGTTAGTATGTCATTGCAAAGTCCCATGAATTTGATAATAACTTTATTATTTTGAAATGTATTGAGATACACTAGGTCTTGTTGGCTTAGGAGTAAGTTAGGTGGGTAAGGGGCAGGTCAATAGTGTAATTGAATGCTTCATGAAAAAGGTCAATAGCTAGAGAGGGTTCTTATATAATTGTAGAAGCATCAGTGATATCATAGGATTCCTTATTGAGTGACATATATCCTACTTCGTGAGTATCGTGATTAACCTTGATGATAATGGGCTCAAGGATACCTTGCTCATGTTGTCCTAGGTCTTTGCCTTTATAACCCATGTTTTTACACATGTGAAGTGTGATATTTGTTGTTATAAAATCATGGTGCATATTCCTCATCTTTCTATAGCGAAGAAATAATATTAATTTTAATGTTCTCATCAACTAAGGATCCATGCTATATCATTTTTGTGGAACCATATTACATAACATTGGTTATTTTCTTGGTCCAAGGATGAGGCTTCTAATGAGAGTGTGGGGATAGAGCGATCTTTCTGACATGAAAAACATTATACAACTTTATTCCACATATGTGCTAATGATATTTACTTGTATTTTAGGAGTGAGATCATAGGATGTGGATTCTAAGGAGGCAAGATCAATGTATGAAGATATGGTGTGGTTGTGGAGGAGTTGATGATATTGATGCCAAGGTAATGATAGGATCTATGATAGGGAACTTCCAACTTTTGACAATACTAAAAGGGATGAGGATCCGTGGAAATAATGATTTATATGCCTTTGTAGGGGAATTTTAAGCACTGATAGTAGGTGGATGGTGTTGGGTGAAAATTATGTAATTAGCTTTTCAATAGATTACACAACTAGGACTTCAGCCACAACTATGTGAGATGTAAATCTCTCCTCTCAGAAAGGGGAGGCGCCCTTCTTACACTAACAGAAGTGATAGTAAAACAAACAAAGTAATTACAAAATGTACACAATATATACGGGGGGGGGTGTGTCACATTCATCCTTCCTCTTCGAGAAGATGTTTACAATGCTTCACTGTTGGAAGTTCTCAATTCACAATAACTTTAAACGATCAACAAGCAGTAATGCCAATACCTCTATCTTGTCAAAGCAAAGCGTAGAGGTACCATAAGTGATTAACAATAAACTAGTAAAATAAAAGGGAAAGCTCACGAAGGCACAAAGTCGTTCCGTAGCTTTATCAATGGTGGATTTGTGATAGGTGTGTCGCTTATTGCATTAAAGACAAAGTCTTCTTAGATGCAACAATTCCTAACAACATGAACAATTACAAGGAAAAGTCTTGTAGATTATCCAACCAAAGTATCCAAAGAGCATGGATATTACAAGAACAAAGTCTTGTAGATCATTCAACAATAGAAAATCCAGTTACATGAATAATTACAAGCACAAAGTCTTGTAGATCATTCAACCAAAGAAAACAAAACACAAATGTATCTAAATAAAGGATGTAACACAAATTTTACATGAATTACTTAGAGTCCTTCCAGATTCCATAAGTTAATCACCACCAAATGAGATCAATTCACAAGACTATCAAATCCAACACAAAGTCTGGTTTGCAATCTTCTTCTTTATTGATCAGATTTCATTCACAAAGTATGAACACAAAGTTTCACAATTCTCTTCAAAAAGGGCAGCACTTCGTTGCAAAATACTAAAGGATGAACAATACAAAGGAAATCCCTCACATTATATAGAAAGAGGGATGAGCAAAATTAGGAATCTAATTTGAGGAAATCAAGGAAAGTTGGGTGAGTGATTTAAGGAGATCTCACCTAACTTTGACCAAAGTCAAAGTGTAATTTGTTTTCAAAAGATTACATCTTCGAACTTGGTGCAATTACAATTTATAAAAAGACATATAAGATGTCAAGAAATATTTACAAGATGCATAAAAGGATGCATCGAAAATGTCTAACACTGGAGATCAGGAACCTTCTTCATGTTTCCTTGCTTTGGGCGCGGAAGTCTTCGTATTTCTTCCCGGTCTCCTACATGAACTTCTCATCCGGAGCAATGGTGTAATCCACAATGGTGTGAATTCTCATGATCGATCTCATGGCAAATGAGTGAACCTTCTTGCACCTGTCAATATGCATTTTAGGTTATCCAATGTGAGCCTTGTATCACAAATGACGTTCAGAGAGGCTTCTGAAAAGTTTGCACTGTCAATCATCTTCATGATGGCTTCCTTGAAGATCTGGGATATTTCTATGGCTGGCAGGAAGATACGATTTTCCTCAAGAAGTTGTCCTGGTAACTCCTTGATACCTTTTTCAAGAATAACACGATGCCCTTCGACATCTTCCTGCACTTGGTGGAGATCTTCCGTAAGAGATTGAATTACTTGAATTCGATGTTTCAAGGATTCTCTTACCTCAATGAAATTTTCTTTGTCGGGAATTACCCCAACTCCACCAATTTACTAAGTTTTACCTGCTTCATCTGTGACCATGACAGCAAGCACTTTTCCATATCTTTGCGCTCTTGGGAAATTACACTTTTTTCTTTATCAAGCTCTATGGTGAGCTTGGCCAACAAATTAGTTTTCTCGTCCGCAGCAATTATGATCTGAGATTCATGTTCTATGATCGTCTCAACGAAATCATACAACACCCTGCCTTTGGAGGCGAACTTCTCAACTTTCTTGATAGTTGGGTCCTCAATACTTACCACTGCCAGTAGTTGTACATTAGTTGGAGATCTTGCAAGTCTCTTTATAACAATGGAATAATGATCTGCCCTCTATTTGTACATATTGTGAGCTTGCTCCACTTTATCCAGTCTTCCAGCCAAGATATCCAATGTCACTTGCGCATCTTCTTTTGCACTTTCATTGGTAACCTTGCCAAAGGCTGGAATCTTGTTACCTCATGTAGTCCCTCCATATTGACGGCATCTCCTTCTTCGGAGGGTATGCCAATCTTCGCATACTTGCGACCAGTCTTGTCAACATTTAGCCTTGAGTATACTTTCTCCTTTTTCTTCCCTTTAGCCTTTGGAGGGACTATCTCTTCGAGGTCGAGCTCCTCTGGAGAAATCATTTGTTTCTTCCACTTCGATACTTGAGATATCAACCAAAGGGGGAAGCAAGGAAATTAATGAACTTTTATGGTCCACTTGTCAACTTCATTCGTCATTAATACACTTCTAAATTCATTACGGCACCTTTGAAGTTACCATGGGTATCGTGACAATAGGAGAAGTAATGCGTCATCGTGCTCCCTATAGGCGCACATTTGAGTTGATCGCGCATTGATATTCATGAAATGATTTGAATTTCATTTGAAGTGATATCATCGACCCGTGAAGGCGGTAGAATGGATGATGGAGGGCGATAAATCAGCAGGTATGAGAATGCTTGTCACCAAGGGAGTATCAAGCGGGATTGATGCTACAGGAATAGTGGATATCTCTACTGTAGGAATGCATGTGGTAGGAATGGGTGATGAGGGAACAGGAGGTGGAAGAGTACTCAAATTTGGAGGGGTATGAGGAACACTGGAAATCATAAGCGATGACGTTTTGGGAATTTCCTCAACTACATTCTCAGGTGGAGACATAGTTCTTTCTTGATCATGCCTAGGTTCCTGTTGATCACCCTCTTGTCTCTCCGATTCTAGTTCACCTTCAGAATCACCTTCAGATTATTCTTCAGAATCTTGCTCGTTTTCAAAAACTTCTTCTGCATCGGAGTCTGCTTCTGCTGAGTTTTCATCTTCAACGAATTGGTCACTAGAAGTACCTTCTTCATCAGAATCTATCTCCTATGGAACAACCTTTTTACCTTTAGAGTGAGATGGATCGGATTCCATGGTTTCTCCTTCTAGGATGGACTAGGTATCTTTCTTGCCAATAGTAAACTTGATCTTGGGACCTCTTTGTGAAGAAGTGGGAATAGCCACTGATTTTTTTTTCATGCGGAGTTCTTGCTGTCGGCAAGCTTCTGCTTTGGATTCCTCTCCTTCCAAATCTGTTCTGAAAGTTTTCATTTCAAAACTATGCTTATGTAACCATTTTGCAGTATTGGATAAGATTGGTGCCAATCTCTCTCATGCTAGTACTTTCTTTCCTAGACCATTGAATTGCAGACAACGGTCTTTTAGAAACCTCTTGTTCATCATAGAAAACATTCATGATATCGCCAGGATCTGTAAAATCCTTTGGTAGGTCAGCAATATCAAGGTCTCTGATCTACTGCATGGTCAACCTGCAATAATCCATTTTGTGAATGGCTTCTTCATTTCTGCAATCAACCCAGATGTCTTCAAAACGGTACTTGTGATGATTACCCTTTTGTAATTGCCTTCTGACATCCCGGTAATCAAAATCAAACCTATACCTGTAGGTCTTGATTTTCATGATTTGCATCTCAGCATAAACAAATTTGGCTTTTTGTACAGTTGGGATAGTATTTCTACTGATTGTTAGTGCGAACTTGAACCATGCTTGTGATTATTTCTTCATTCTTTATGCACTGAAATCAACTATTTGCACATCTCCATGAGAACCCACTTGTCTGAAGGATATCGTGG
The DNA here is from genome assembly GCA_007258455.2 of Sequoia sempervirens. Lineage (NCBI taxonomy): Eukaryota > Viridiplantae > Streptophyta > Pinopsida > Cupressales > Cupressaceae > Sequoia > Sequoia sempervirens. The sequence goes on along the minus strand of VDFB02124882.1, from coordinate 2,326 downwards.
TAGCATGTAAGGGCAGCCAATGTAGCACCCTACTCTCAAATAAGTAAATGTTGGGAATTGTAGAAATAAGCATCCAACTTTACTTACAGCCTTATAGGCCTCATCAGATACCCTTCTCCTCTCGAGAGCTGGATCAAAATTGAAAAGCAAAGGTGTGAAGAAAGCATCAATAACCCGCTTGAAATGATGGAAGCTTTCCTTCAATTCCAGTTGATAGAAGAATTTATACACAGGTACCAGCATCAGATTCCCTTTTGTGGATAGACCTGGAAATTGTCTCATTATAGCTGCTGCATACACCAGATAAGAAGTTATATAGAATTTTAATGTGTATGCATTGATCGGGCTACTCATGTATTTTATCGGGTTGATCTATTTGCCCAAATAATGTGGTGGAACTTCTTTTTGTCTTCTATAACTCTCGATGTATTCATACATCCAATCATGAAAAGTGGATGATTTAGGCAAGCCCTTCACTCTACTTAAAAATGTGATCATATCTTTGACATCATCTTTGAAATCACTTCGCAGGAGTCCCTTTGGCCATCTGGAAACAATTTGCCTAGGCTTCTTCAACCATTGGCTATTTATTAGGTTTTTAGCCTTGTTGGGATCTGCATCATAGACTTCTTGTGCTTTTTGTATCGAGATGTCAATGTACTTCTCCATTTGAGGAACTTTAAACACAATATCAAAGAAGTCAGGGTTGAGTCTTAAAATCTCATGCCCAGAAGAATCAATCACACTTCTGCTTTCCCTGATGTAGTGGGATGCCACTTGAAGGACAAATTGCATTGTGCACCATAGCTACCAAATGCAAGTTACTCTGTACAATTTCTCTCATCGGATTAGGAAGAGGCTTCATCTCTGTTTGCTTTGCAAAGTCAACCAAGTCTGGATGGCCAACCTCTGTATCCTTTATCTCTTCCACCTTAGAAACCACTACGGTTAGCAGATAGACACCTTGATATTTGTACTTCATTTTACTTTTTGCTCTTGAAGAAGATGAAGGTTTTCCGGCGCCATCCGAGCAACCGGCTTCATCAATCAACTTTGAGAATATTGAAAAGAGACTGCAAGATGTGGAGTCAGAACAAACGTTAGTCGTTAAACAGCATGGGAATGCGTGAGGTGAGCAACAACGATGAGCAAGTGTGGAGCGGATGACAAGGCACACAAAACAATGCACAAAGTGGAAGGAGGAGGTTCGAGACGAAACTGGAAAGTTTGAAGTGTTTCAAGGAAAAATTGTGAAAAGTGTAAGGGCGATGAAAATCAATGCCCTTGCATTTTGAAGAAACTGACTTTGGTGCAGGGGCGTTGAAAAACAACGCTCCTGCACTTAGAGTGTTAGGAAAAAATGCATTATGTCAGGGCACACTTTTTTGGCGCCTCTGCACTTGGGAGTTTGAAACTTCAGGAAATATATCAGGGTGTTGAATTTCAGTGTCATGACACTTTTCACTGTGAAGTTGGCAATTGATATGGTGCTGAAATTGAGCGCTTCAGCATTTGGGAAGAACAATGAAAACATAATATAATGATTTCTGAGAACAACGCTTTGGCAATTTGGAAGTATTGAAAGGATTAAAATCAACACTTGAGAACACATATTGAAGTGCATTGGATCTTTGTTTTACCGCCATGGTTTTTATGAAAAGCATAGTGCAATCTTACTCACAAAACGTGAGTTTCTTTCATTGTCATTTCAAAGTATTGACAAAGCATCATGTGAAGAGATTAAAACTCACGGGTAAGATCAACCAAAGAAAAAGAAAAGAAAAGAAAAACACATATATGCAAGAAAGCCACGCCTAACACAAACAATGGAACAACATTTGTGTGTTTAGCCAATGGGGAATGAAAGAACGTGATTAGGGTAAGAAAGGAATGCCCACGCGTATAGACAGAAAGGAAAGAAAGAAAAAACGTGGGTTTATTTAAAAACACGTTTATAGATCACAAAACATTTATCAAACAAACATCAAGTACGAAGGAAAGAAAGGAAAGGAGAAAAGAACGACATACTTGAACCAAAACTCAAAACCTAGCTCAACCAAGAAAGAGGTTTGTATAAAAACGTGTTTTTGGAGGAGGTAGATGCATGCCCAGCAAAGAGGAATGAAGTTGAAGATCATAAACAATGAAAATGAAACATTAAAATCACTTTTAAGTGAATGGGAAACACAAAAACCTTAACTCAAGTCGCCGCCCAATTGAGGCACAAAAAGTTGCATGATAAGCAAAAAATGTAAAAGACATGAAGAAGTGCTCCTGAGCCAAAAATTGGCTAAGTCTGGCAACCATGTGTAAGAGCGCACTTTTT
>VDFB02124881.1:0-10314 GCA_007258455.2 Sequoia sempervirens | reverse complement strand
GGGTGGAACATGCATCTTAATCCATTGGGTTGGCCTTTTGTTCGTGTGGATGAGGTTTCCAGTTGGAGAGCTCATGGGATCCAGTTCTTTCATGCTTTATTCTTTCCAGTTATTATTGTAATTTTATTACCCCTCTTGTATCGAGGTGGAAGTTGTAATTTGTAACCTTGGTTATTGGAATTACCTCATTTGGGGAATGAGTTTTGTAATCATATTGTAAATTATATTATTAGAGTCATGTGGTATCTTTTATGCCTTTGTTGTAATATTGTCATGTATGGAATGTATGAGTATTTAATTTGTTAAGTAATTAAATGTTATGTTTTTAATTCATGTTTCTTGATTGGGTTTTAAGTAATTCAAATTCTCGTGAACCTTTAGAGGCCAAATTTTGATAGTGATCTTTCATGTTTATTGTCCTTAAACAAAAAAAAAAAAAAGTAGGTTTGAGAGTAAATTGCAACTTCCTCTCTAGGCTATGCATGTACTTGTAGTTATGAAGCTATCTTTTAGAAAAATTCTTAACTTAGGTACTTAGGATTGAGTAGTGGAGCATCTTTCATCTTTTTGGTGGGTCTCATATATGTTGGGTGATTATTTTGGATTATTTCCTTGGGATATGAGTTAATGGATGAGTTACAATTTAAGGATGTCATGTATAATTAGTATAGATTTTATTTTTGATATTCATGGATCAATGGGAATTACATTTAATATTATCATAAGAGCTTCTTCATTTTGATGAGAGATTTTCTTCATTTACCATGGTTTGATGGTATATTGTTTTGGGAAACCATTTGTGGGTATTCCTCTCTTATTTCTCTATATTTATGAGGCATGTTATAGTAATTTCATAAGTTTATATTTTATAAGTACACACGTGTTGTCATAGTGTTGCCAGATTGAAGAGAGTTTTAGGTATTGGATGCATCTCTTTCATGGAATATTACTACATAATTATCCTCTCTTTCTCATGTTTTTTTCTCTTGAAAGAGTTTCTCCAAGCAAACTAGATTCATATATGGCTTTTATTATTATTTTTATTTTTATGTAATCATATAATAATCATATGGTAATCTTTGATAAATAATTATATTTTAGATTTTATGGGTAAAATCACAAACCATGTCACACTTGTTAAAGGAAATGACTCAAATAATAAATTAAAAATTTCAACTTCGGATCAAGCATAAAATGCCCTCTATGTTTTGAATTTTAAAATGATGTAAACTAAAGGAAATGTAGAAATTTTTAATGAAGTTTATAAATATAATTTTTTTAAAAATAAAAATTTTGTTTGATATTTTTTTATAAGTTTAAGAGCAAATTTTGAATTGCTAAAAATTTCAAAATATGAAATATGGTACATCGCAAAAAAGGAGCAAACAATTTTCTTTTTTCAATTCTTCTCCCAAATAAATCTCCCTATATACCTATGAAAACAAAATCAATGAGTATTTTTTAGTAATAGCATTTTAAAGTGAAACTTCACTAGAACGTTATAGTTTTCATGGGACATCAAATTTTATCCAATTTTTTATCATTTTTTAAAATTTAAAAAATATACTCTTTTGAACATGATTATTTCCTCTAGTGCATCAAATATTTATCAAAAAAAAAAAATTGTTTTATTTTTTTATATTTCTAATCAACCTCATGTTTGATTATAAAAAGCTAATTATAGTAAAATTTTAAAAAAACATAATAATGCAAATCAAAATATCAAAAAAATTCCTGGTGATTTCAGACTCTAAGCCTTACAAAAGGGTATTTTTAGATTTCATGAAATCACATCTCTAGCTGAGAAATCTCGCAGTTGAAGGTTGAAGTTTTTTGAATTTTCCCAAAGAGGCTAAGCTACCACACAGGCAGCCACATGGATAATTTTAGTCAAAATGGCTTCACATTTTGAAACACTTTTGATTGAAACCTTCACTCAAAAACTTGCACAAAATTTTAGCTGCATTTCAAAATTAATGGAAATTTTATTTTTATTTTAGGCAAAAGAGTTTCACCCAAAACTATATGTGCCATGCACAATCCACGTGGTTTTAGGTGAAACCATTTCACTTGAAACTATTTAATTGACTGAAAGTGTGACACAACTTTGTGCTTTTACCCTTACATGCACTTGTAATAGATTTTATTATAGTATTTTTCCCTTTGTTTCTCAACACCTATAACCATTCTTGTCAAAAAATGATAGCACACTCAACATCATTAATTTTAGAAATATAAATTTCTAATTTCTTCCAAACCCTAGTGTATGTAGTGTGTAAATGCTACTACTAGATATTTAACTCCCATCACTTAAAACCAATTTTACCTTTTCCTAACCAATAATTTATATGAAATTATGAATGTCAATAAACACCCTAATCGCTAACATATGTTAAAAACCACTCCTTGTGGGGATTCATGTGATATGATGCACTTGAATCCATTATTCATGAAACTATCACTAGCCATATTAGTAGAAATATATGGTACACTCATTATCATCATTGTTGATAGATTTATTAGTAGAGGAACCATTAAATTTATTATTCTTACTTTTACATTCCTTCTTCAAATGGACCCATTTCCTATAGCTCCACCATTTGAACTTTCCCTCAATGAGGATTTGAGATCTACCCTTAGATTTTGACCTATTATTATCCCCCTTTTTCTTACCACTTTTTTCCTTGTGACTACCTTAAACATACAATGCGACCTTAGAATCCTCATCCTCGGATCTCCTCGTCATTTATTTATTTAGCAAATTAGCAATAAGAGAATCCATCTTAGGCTTTATAATACCACCTATAGTGTCATCACCCTTGACAAATCCGCACTAGGTTTGGGATATTTTTTAGATTGCAAGAATCAAGTAACCCCTCCTATAAATTACAGTGTGCCTAGAAAAAAAATTTCATGTGGACTTGTACTGCCCCCACCACGCGAACCCTAGAGGAAGGTAATTCACTACTTAAATGAACTAAAAAATTTTGCCAAGTACAAATAATATGTAAGATGAATACACATTGCCAACAACCTCTAAGGCCACGAGACAAGGATTACTTTAAAACCAAAACAATAACAAACATTAATATAAACTGAAACATTAATCACTTAAGGAAATGAGACAACATACATTCCATACAAGATAAATTACAATGAAGGATAAGAAATACCAACAGATTTCAATTAACAATATTTAAACAATATGATTACAACACTCATTCCCTAAATGAGGTAATTCCAAAGAGCATAATTAAAAATTACAAATTCCACCTCGATGACAAATGAGGGGTAAAAGAATATAAGATCAACTGAAAAGAACAAAGCAGAAAAGCAACTGCATCTAATGAGCTCTCCAACATGAAAGACTCACCCCATGAGCAAGAGCAAAAAACCAATAGAGGAAGGTGCATGTTCCACCCAACCAAGTGAAACCAAAAGGCTCACCCCCCGTGCTAGGAGATAGTAACAATGATTTCTGGTCAAGACCAACTACCTCTAGACAAAGGCTAAACATAACTGAACTAACTCAAATACCAAACAACACCACTTAACACAGTACGAAAACTCACAAGACAATACATTGCTTCCAGGTTACATAGGACAAATACACCATTGTACAACACACAATAACTGACTAAATGCTGACGTAGGAAGAGCACTTGTCATACATAAATTTCCATGAGTTACCCTAGCTCAACCTTCCTAGGCTACCAGACCCCTATCATGGGTTACCCTGGCTTGCCTCTACTAGCCACCGGACCCTCATGCAAAACTATGCATCTCATCTCATCTCGAGCCTTAATAATGCATACTTCATGAGAGAGGCCTTCATTAACTTTATTAGTGTGAAGTTCCCCATTAATTCTTTTAGATTATCACTTGATTAAACCCTAAGTGAGTTACCCTGACACCTCTTTGGGCGTCAGACCCCCACAAAGGGCCACTCTTCTACTGACAACACTGGGATACAAAGCCCCCAATCTAAGGGTAGACAACATGCACAAACTGATGACCAATTTCGACCTTAACACATAAGGTCAAACAACCGTTCGTGGTACTCGGGTATCCATGACATACCACATATCTCGTTTATGATAACCGGGTGATAACACAACTACCACCACGTGCACTACCCAAAACAATCACAAGGTTGACTGACATACCGACAACCTTTACTTTTAAAATGACAACCTCAATGGAAGACTATCATAAACAAATGATTTAAAGGCCCAACATCAGGAATACCAGAAACAACACTAGGGAAGTATTACAGGCATTTTTAGAAAAACAACTAACATTAGGATTTCGTAAATCCAATTCACCCAACAACATAGTGCATGCAATTAATTAAACAAATCATATTCCTTTGCACTTACACAAAAGGGAAAACAATTCACGTTGGTGAACATTACGAAATTCAAAGCTAAGCATTTGACTTTATTTGTTCGATCATTCAAGTTGATTAAATATAATCTTCGAAATAAATAAATCCTTTTTACTTACAAAACAACAATTTCACATCTATTTAATCAAATATTTCAATCCTCTTAATCAAGCAATTTAATTACACTTAACAAATTATTTAAAATTCATAAATATAAAAATATACATATATCAATATATTTAAATTAATTATTATTTAAATAAATATTATTTAAATATTATAATAATATTATATATTATACATATAATATAATATATTATATTATATATATAATATATATATTATTATATATTAATATTAATATAATATTAAATAATAATTATAAAATAAATATAAAAAATGAAATCCAAAGTTTTGTTTGGAATCCATGAAGCCTTAAAGGCTGCGGCCTGTGTGAGCTTCACAAAGTCCGTGGCTGTTCTGGCCATGGCTTGTGTCAGCTTCACACAGTCCGTGGCCGTTCCGGACGCGACTTGTGTGAGCTTCACACAGTCCGTCGCCTTACGGCTACGACTTGTGTGTGGTTCACACAGCCCGTGGCCATTCCAGCTGCAGTCTATGTGTTCCACACAGAGTTTGTGGCCTTATGACCGTGGTCTGTGTGGTGGCAGTGGGACTTGACCTCCCACCCCACACCAACAAAACAAAAAAATTAAATTAAATTTTTTTTTTTTAATAAATTCCCTGTGTTTGTCCATGGCGGAAATACAGGACATTTTCTGGGTTTAACCCGAAATCCAAAATTTTCAATTATAACAAATATATATATACCCAGATTTTGATTTCAAACTTAAATTGTGAAATTAATCCAAACCCATTTCAAGAACAGAAATTATTTTCAAAAACAACAAAATGGGTTTTCAAAATCTAGTTCTAAAATAGAGTTTTGTTTGATTTGCATTCTATTTCTTCGTGTAAATTTCTTGTTATCTTTCTATTTCCAAATCTAACTACAAGTTTGCAATTTGAGAGCATTCCAATGGATTTCCATTGAATCAAAACTATATTTTCAATCATTTAAATTCCATTCAAAATGAAACAAGAAGTAGAAGAAAGAAGGATGAAACCTTGTGTTTTCTCCAAGCTTGAAGTCCTTCAATGGAGGTTTGCCTTTTCTTTTCCAAATTAGCTTCACCAATTTTTAATCTTTCTTCCCCAATTTTCTTCAAGAATTCAATCCAAGTATCCATCCAAAAATCCCAAAAAGCCCTCTTTTGCAACCAATTTTCCCATAAGAAAAATTGAAAGAAAAACCCTAAATGAAAATATATTCTTTTTCCAAATTTTCCAAATTCAAATTCAAATCCACTTCAAATTCACATTCAAATTCAATTCAAATTAAATTGCAAATTCGAATTCAAATCCAAATTTAATTCAAATTCCAATTTCAAATTCAAATTCTAAAACAAATATCTTTTACCAAAAAAAAGTCAACTATTTCCAAAAATATCTTTTCTACCCCAAAGTCATTGCATTGAAAATATTTGGAATTTTAAATAACTTAAAAAAAATTCAATTTTCTAAATAGAATTCAACATATTTTAAAACCTTCTTTTCACACAAACTAATTTAAATCTTTTAACACTTTTAATTCAAGGAATAACTTAATCAATTCCACAATTAATTTAATTAATCAATAAAATAAATCTAATCCAGTATTAGATTATTTTCTTAACTAAATTAAATTAATTAATAAAGTAACATTCCTAGCATTATAATCAAAAAGCATTTAATCAATAGCTAAGCAACATAAGCCATTTAACTTGAATTAAAATAAAGAACACGGAGACATGGCAACATAACAACCAACCCGAGGACACACTATGACTAGGGTGGTGGCTTGACATAGAAAAAACCTAGCTACTATCTCCCAATCAATTTCCATCGGACAAGGGACACGCTCAGACCTGTGGCACCAGGTGGAGTCAATGTCCTATACCTGCATCCTGCAACAACACGAGTGTCGAACATACATAAAACATAATAAAACACATCGTGAAGAGGAAATCACAGAATCACAGGGCACTCGCATGCGAATGATGTGATCCCGTCCCCTTCACCAATACAGTATCACTAACTGACGAAGTTTACATCATTAACATAATCAAAACACAAGGCATCATAGAGAAAATATTGTCTAATTAACAAGGCACAAAATGGAGGGGTGTTACATGACTAGTGACGCTACTATGACAGGCCCTCATGTACCATGGGGACAGAGGGGATACTAGACCTTGTGACCTCTTGCCTACAACAGGATGCTTTAGCCAATCAAGCTAGGCCCTCCACCCCAAAAAATTGTATGATATTAAGTTTATGATCCTTTAGTTGTTGGCCCTATAGGCAAGAAGCCCCACCACTTCACCAAAAGGGTCTCCCCTTCACACCAAGGCCAAATAGTCTCCATTGTTGACGCGGTAGATAAATACCCCATAATTTTTTAACCTTGGTTGTTGGCCCTACAAGTAAGAAGCCCCACCACTTCACCAAAGGGTCACCCTCTATTTTTTGGGAAATTGAGATAAATTTTGGAAATTGAATTAAATCCTTATTTAATAGACTTATGAAGAGCTAAAAAGGCTTGGACCAGGGTGGCCATCACCCCTATCCCACCTAATTAGACCCTAAATTTTAAATCTTATTGTTGGCCTCAATCTGTTTAAGAATTCAAAACCATTTATCGACCTATCTGAATGGTTAATGTGAAATATGTTCAAACTCATATAAATATAAGATCTTCCCTCCCTTTGAACATCTAAGCCATCTAATAGAATTTTATGACTTCGGCATCCAAAAGGAAACTAATACAATATCAAGAGCGGAATAAGCAGAAGATCTACAACATAATTACATTCAATTACAAGTTTGTAATGTACATCAACAAATTCATGATCATGTATTGTAAGATGTTCCATATTTAAATGTTTGTTATTATTATGATCACTAACACTTGAAGGATCTCCAAGCATCCTCCTATTTACCCTTGTATACATGAGAAAACTGACTTCAATCCAACAAGGATATCAAACCTAAGTGGTAAGTTCCAATTGTTCTATTTATCATTCATATTTATTTACTTTTCTTTTCTCCCACAAGATCACATGATTTATATCATTATCATCATAACCATTTGTGGAGGTGGAAACATCAAAATGGGGCTTGATCAAGGAAATCCCCTATAAAACACAACCCTTCTCCCTTTTGTCTATCTTACAAATTATAGGTTTAAAGTTTATTGAAGTGGACTTGAGATCTCAAGGATCCAAAACCCTAGTTCATGTATTCATGCACTACTTATCAACAAATTAGGGAAAGCTAATTATTTATAAACTATCAAACTTTGAATCTATGATTTCATAATCAGAGACATGTAGACTTTGCTCCACATGTACTAGCTTTGAAACCTTGAAATTTAACACTTTTGTACTAGGAAGCCCAACACCCCTATTCTACCAGTTTAACCTCAAATTTTGAATGTCGGGTTCTTCTTTGTCTACAGTCTCCATATTTTTTTCTTGTTTATATCTTTATGTTCTACATTTTCTAATTTTTGTAACAATTTGTCACTTTAGTCTTAATTCTCCTAGTTCAATATATCTTCAAATCAATTATCACATCTCATCATCAAACAAAAAGGGACCAAAACCCTAACTATCATATTTGGCTCTCCCTTGAGGACAACAATCAAATAGTGTCTCTTGGTTACTTTTATGTCCCTCAATGTTTATGGCGGAATGAGTGATTTAGGTTAGGTACTTGGATTAGATCCCATTTCACCATCTTACACCACCACTAATTACAATAATTAAATTCTCATTAAAAAATACATATATCATCTTATTCAAGATTAACATCAATAGATCCTAGCTAACTCAAAAATTAAATTAAAGGAATTTAAATTCTCAACTACCTAATCTCATCCTTCATTTTCAATGAATAAAGTTTCATTTAAATATACAACTTGTTACAAGACTCTTAGTTTGGTATATTTCATCTATTCTCTTCCACAAACTATATGTGGAAGTTTCCTCGAATAAATTTAAGAGAATGGAATCAAAGGGACATAACCAAATCGTTACATGAGCTTTTTTATCAATCTTCCTCTAGTCTCCATCCAATACATATGTAGGATTCTTATTTTATATAAAGACTCTCCTTTTATCCCTTTTCAATATCTAGACAAGATGTGTTTATCATGATCTCAACCACATGTATCTAATTTGTACCAAATCACAAAATGGTCCCACTAAATCATAAAAAATCCTAACAATATTCCAAGAAAGGCATCCCTCACTCTAATCAAGTTAACAAGGCTTTGATACCAATTCTTAAAAATTAATTTTATGACACAATGAAAACATTAACATAAGTGATCAAATCCAATAAAATAACTAGTGATAAATCATGTACTAGAATAAAAAGAGTATCTAAATAAGAAAACATAAACCGAAGATAACACCAATATATATGTGAGGAGGGTAAAGAAACTCTAACACCAAAGAGAGCGCAATATTGAGTTAATCTTGAAATATAGAGTACATGGATACATTTAATTATCCCTTTAATCTAACATTATTTCAATGGCATATCAATACTTCAACTTGTAAGATCCTTACACACTACTAACCATATGCATGCTTTTATTCACTATGTAGGGTACAAAATTGCTAAGTATTATTAAAAAACATGAACTAAGTGATCAACATGGAAAGATACCTTGTGAAATGTGTCTAGGAGTTACAATCATCATTCTAAAAGCTTCAAGACCCTTCTCATGAACTTGATCATCCAAATTTACTAAGGATAAAAATAGCCCACCGGAGGATAAAACAATAATTATCCAAGTCCAAAATAGACAACCAATTTCTTAAATATCATTATAAATGCTTCATTGCACCTCTTACAATGTCATATATGCTTCGTGCAATGATATAAAGTGTCATAGATCCCCTTCCACTTCATACCAAGTGTCCAATTATGTCTTACAATGCTTCCTCCCACAATATTCCCCTTACACATAATATTACCAAACATGCAAAAGAAAATTCCCCTTGACATGTGCCTCCAAATCCTACATGGGCATCATTTTCATGATCTTTGAAGATGAACATAAAATACTATTTGAGAAAATATAATCCTAACATGGATCATCACATTATTTAAATAGGATTTTTAAGGTGAATACTACATCTAATTCTAACAAAACAATTCAAAACACTAACCAATGAGTACTCTTCAAGATGAGGTATCATAAACAAAAGCCAAAAGTAACACTTCTATTCATCAAGAGCTGCGAGATATTTATAAAATGGACCAAGCCCATATTTTTACAACAAGTTTAATCCTTGTGCAATGTTAACCAAATGGAACCCAAGAGAATTTATAAAATAATGAGAGGAGTGGAAAGTAGAAATATTAAATGTACATGAGAAACTAAATTGATGACCAAGGAGTGTGCATAGGTGGTTAGGAACTTGGCCACTACTCTTAGAGCCATGATAGCCTCAATATGATGCATGTAGTGTATATAGTACTATGGTGAGAGGAATCCATAGAATCTAGTAGAGAAGATATATTTATCTCCCATTATGTATATTCAATGGTAGTTTCAATAGTGGTCCATTGGAGTGGTGGAGGCATGTGTTGGGCATAGGTAAAAAAACCATCTTTATATAATACTATATGAATTGGAAGGTCAAATAAACTTAGGCGAGAGTGATTTTGACATTGTTGAAAGGAGAAGCACCTTCTTACGTGAATATCTTTGAAAGAAGGTTTGACTAAATTTTACAAAGGAAAGCTTAATAAGATATGAACCATTAAATCATTTTCTATGTCAAGGACCAATACAAAAAGGATGCTAAGTG
>VDFB02124879.1:0-46545 GCA_007258455.2 Sequoia sempervirens | reverse complement strand
GATTTTCATTGTTTGGACGTGTTCATCTGCTTCGTGGTTTCTTCCTCAGGCTCGAAGTTCATCTGCATTAATCCATGGTAGGTCGTCATTGGCCCTCCTTTTATTTTGCATGATGATGGAGTGTTTCTGTATTGGGTGTTGTTAATTTTGGGTCGGCCCTTGCTTGATTTTGACTCCATATTTATGGAGAGAGGGTTAGATTCGTTTCTTCGAAAGTTTCTATTTCGTGCCCTACGAGCTTGCATTTATCCATTAGATGGCATGTGCATCCTTTAGGCGGGGTTCTGGGTTAGATTATTTGTTTTCTTAAGTGCGAAGTCCGCCATATTGTGTGAGGTTAGGGTTTTCCTCGATGTTCGGCCCAGAATGGAGATTTCGTGATGATTGAGCGATCTTGTCCCTGTATCACGCTGACTTCCCCCATCTTGTGAAGATTCGGGTGCTTTAGGTAAATCCTTAATTGATATTTTAAACCTTAAAGTTTCCCCTGGTTTTAATGGCGGAGGTCTGGTTATTCAAATTAGGGCATCATTGTTTTGGCGTAGGGATTCGTCCTTTGAGAGCTTTTGAGAAGTTGAAATCTTTTGCGTCCTAAGTTTTATTGATTATTGTCAGTTTCGAGACCATTAGAGCTCAGGTAGGGGAGATCCCGTGATCATTTGGCTTTTGGTTCGCGTTTCGTCGTTTTTCGGGTTCCCGAGGTCCTCGCGGAATTCCGCTGCTTTTGGATTTTCCCGGATTAGGGCTTATTCCGCGGGCTGGGTTAATTTCCGGAACATTTCGAGTTGTCCGCGAAAATCCGTTCCATCCGGATTTTTCCGGATTTCCTGTCTGGCTTTGTCCTTTTTAATGTTTCGATGATAGGACTAATGGAATGATTGTTAAGTGCTTATTTCTTGTTGCCAATGAGTGAATTCCATGATTATCTTTTGATTTTTCATCCGTACTAACGACCCATTTGACTAATGATGCTTGGCGGCAGGAATCCGTCTGGGTCGGATTTCTCTGAAATTCCGCCCCGACGGTATTTTCCCGGTTTGCGATATTTTCCCAGACTGTTTTGTTTTTCCGGATCTGCAAAGGATTAGCAGTTGTGATGAATTCTAACAGTTTTATATGATCTTATGCTAACCTTTGGTCAAATTATGCCTAATGATTGAGTACTAATGAAGTCTTTTGTGGGTGCAGGCCGAGTCGAGCAAAGCTGCGGTCGGGAAATCTAAGGGTGGCACAGGAGGGTCATCCATCTCTGAAGCAGAACGGTTACAACTGGATATGAAGAGTCAGCTCCCCGAGAGCAAGGTGTCCTTTGTGTGGGCTAAAGTATCTGATACCAATGTTGGGGCCTGGAAATATGAGGAGTTCAAGCAGAGGATGGCGGAGAAGGATCTGTCAGCTCTGAGGCGGGGAATGATAAAATCCGGACTAGTGCATGTGGCAGGCTTCCCTCCGGCGGTCCAGTGTTATGAGTTAATTCTCGAGTGCGCCAGACAGTATGACTTTGATACACAAAGGGTGGTTAGTACTGAGGGAAGAGTTTTGGCAAACTTTAGTCCTGTCTCCATTGCACAAGCTTTCAGCATGCCGGATCTACCTTCAGTATGTGCTTTGAATATAGATACTGCCAAAACGTATTATGAGAATAAGCCCATCAAGGCTCAACAGATGATTAACTCCTGGTTAGAGAAGCCAAAATCCCATCATTCCAAGTTGCCAAAACAGTTGCACAGGGTTAAGTTCAGATCAGATGTATATGATGCCATCACATTTCTGAGCAGGGTGGCAGGATTGAAAAGTGCAGGGGTGTTGGAAAGTTGGATGGTCCATGTGATCACCAAAATTGGACAAGGAACCAATTATCACTGGGCAGGGCTTATCAGTGCAGAAATTGACAAGCAACTGAGGAGTGTCCTGGAGACAAAGAAGTTCACTATGTCCTCATATGTAATGTATGTGTTGGCCATCTCTTACCCATATAAGGGTCTGAATCCGAGGGGAACACTTGGACAGGATATCATTTATGAGGTCTATCCGGAACTGCATCTTGGGCATAAAGATTACAGAAGGGCTAACGATGCATTTACGATGCATATCACCCGGATGCTTCAGAATGCTGAGCACATGAGGTTGTCCGACGAAGCCAAGGGGCTTATAAAGAACTACGGAGCCTGGTTCATCCAGTTCCCCACCTTCACCTACCTCAGAATTGATGGATGCCCGATTGCTCCATACAGGTTGCCTCGGTATCCCACTGACCACATTGTTTTGTTAGAAGTTGTGAGGCAAATTTGTGAATTTGATGCCGTGGTAAAGAGAGAGAAGCACAAGACAGGCTTTGGTGGAGACTTCCCTCTTGGGATCGGTGTGGCAGAAATGTGCCCTTCTATCCAATCAGCCCACACTGCAGGTGAAGAACTGGCGGCATACGGTTTCTCCTTCCATTCGAAAAGGATAAATTTTGACATAACTGGAGAAGCACAGAAGAGGGCCACTAGGGAATACAGGCATAAGGATGACTTGGAAGATTATTGGGTCAATATCAAAGACGACCTTGAGGCCAGAAAGAAGCGGTACTCCAGGCTCCCTATGGAGGCAGTTAAACAGTATAATGTCAAGTTGATCCCGGATCAACTAGATGATGATGGAAACCTGGTGCAGGACCACGCTTATGAAGCTGTAAAGGACAGGCCAGTCGGAGATATTAATTGGAATGATGATGAGATCACCGAATTAGAGGACCTAATGGTCCCAGTCATGAAGTTCACCTCTTCCTGGTTAAAGCATAAAATTTGGCAGTTAGAGAGCGAGAAGGTAGATTGTACCTTCAACTTGATGGGAGACCTTAATCCCATGTCAACTTCTGAGGAGTCCGGGGAAGATGACCCCAAAGGGAAAGCTGTAAAAACCTCACCATTCAAGATAAAAGTCAGAGGACCCAAAGAAGGTGAGCCTGAACCGAAGAGGAAGCCAAAAGGAAAAAGAAGGTGGAAGACCTTGACGATTAGCAAGTCCTCTGATGAGGAGGAAATGGAAAAAGCAGAAGAGGAAAATGTTCCTCCACCGCCTAAGAAGGCAAGAACAACTCGAATTGCAAAGAAGAAGGGTCAGGGTGCTTCAAGTGATGAGCCTCCAATTGTTGATGTGGAGAGTTCAGGAGGGGAGAAAGCAAAAGTCTACACAAGGAGATCCAGGACTCCCTCTCCAAAGGACACTGTGCCAAAGGCAGATCCTCCGCCAAAGGTGCCAACCGCAGAACCATCTAAGCCTGTTTCTCCTCTACCAAGTGCACATGAAGAGGAAATTCTGGAGGCACATGAAACCAGCGGAGAGGCGGAGTCCTTCAAGGAGGGAACTCTCTTTGGTGAGGCAGCAGAGCTCGAAGCAGAAAGGGTTGAAAAGTTTCCTTCTCCCCTGGTGCAGTATGAAGATTCTCCGGAGAATGGCAGAGGTGACGGATTCCCTGAGCAGAAAGAAGATACTCCTGTTAAAACCCCATCACCAGTGCAACCAGAGGCGGAGCTTGAAGAAGCTGACTAGGGTGAGCAGCTACTTGAAAAGGAAGAAGACAAAATAAATGCAGAGGAAGAGGAAAAAGTGACAGAGCAGCCGGAGGATACCAAAACAGAGGAAATCCGGGTAGAGCCTGCAGTCCCGGACTGGCTAGAGAGAGAGCTTGCAAGAAAGAAGCAGGTGGTTGTCGAGGATACCCCCTTAGACTGGGATGAAATGCTGTCAAAGATCGGTAAAGGAAAGAAGAAGAAGACAGCTAGGGTAATCTCAAGGGTGGAAAGAGATGAAACAAACAACAGGGTTATCTATATTGCCACCCCTGCTGCAGACAAAACAAGAGAGGAAGTCACCGGTCAAGACTACCATGTGCAGACGATTAACCTAGGGTTGGCATCCATGGAACAAGATATAGAAGAGTTTGAAGGGTCCAGTGCGGTGATTGTTGACAGATTGAAGAAAGAGACCCAAACCAAGCATGAACTGAAGAAGGAAAATGAAAGGTTAAGGAAATGTTTGGAGGAGGTCATGAAGCCTTTGCAGTCCCTCCATCCTTCTTCTTCTGCCACTCTTGGCTTTCTACCTAAAGAAACCATCTTCGGAATTGAGAAGTTGAAAGCCTCAGCTCAAGCCGCCATAGATTGGTTAATGAGTGTGCAAACTAAAGGAGATGATACCATCAGGGACATTCTCTCAGTTGGAAAGGATGCAGCCAGGGCTAGGGAATTATTAGAGCATGTAATGTCTCAGGATAAGGAGGACATGGATCTTTTGCTGCAAAAATCAAGGGTTATCATGGGACATGGAAGAGAACAATTGGCTAAGGATGGAATTCTTCCTTCTTCCAGGTTGGATGAACCCTGGGAATGGTTCGAGGCACTGCAGAATAGGCAAAAGGCCATGAAGAAGATTTTGAAAAGAAAGAAGCAAATTGATGGGGATCTCACTGCAGTTTACGATGGATGCATTGCATTCTTTGAAGTGATGACCGGCAGGAGGAAGATAGCCCCGAAATACCTGAGTCTTGAGCAGCTAAAGGAATGGTGGCATGAAGTTTATGCCCCAAATGCAGAAAGAGTTGTAACTGCCCACCAGCTTGATGATGCGGCCACCTACTTGGCGATGATGGACAAATATCTGGCCCACAGGGAAGATTGGAGTAAAATTGTTGACCAGTCCAAGGAGGAGATTAACTCTATTAAATGTCGACTAAAGGTTTTGCCTTTGCCACCTGTCGTCGAGTTGGATGGAGCATTCTTGAGGGTGCAGGGTTCGTCTGGAAAGGAAGGATAAGGGAAGTAGCAGTTGATGCTTATTTTGAAATTTGTGCTTCCCTATTATCATGGGGCATGCATTGGACGGGACTGCATTGAAGATTGTGTCAAGGCCGACCTGGATGATGGCATTTAATGTGTGCCTTAGTTTGATTTTTCTCCTTGGCCGACCTGTTTTGGGCGGGTTTTTATTATTTTGTAAAATGTTTGGCTGGGCCGACATATCTTGGGACTTGCTATAAAGGCATTCTTGCCTCATTGTAAAGGGTTAGACATTGGTTAGCTAAGCAGTAATAGAGATAAGCAAGAGCAATAGTTAGAATTTTTTAGTCTTTTCCTTGAAGCAAATATTGTATCAGAACAGTTGAATTGTTGCAGCATTTTGGTGATTAATACAATTGAAGACATTGTGGTTTTCCTAGTGAAATCTCTTGTGTTATTTCATCTTGCATGGTTCCTTTGTTCTATCTTTCAAATTGCTTGGAAATCTAGGGTTTGATGTTCAGAATTAAATAGTTTTAGTTTGATGAATAATGTTTATTGATTTCATATTTGGAATGTTTGTAGCAATCTCTGGTCTATACTCCCAGTAACTACCTGATTGTAGTAGGCTGGTGAAGTCAACCTGGACCATACAGTTTCATGTGCTTAAGTTCGATTGTAGATACTTGTCTATGATTTGAAAATCTATATACCTTAGAAGATTGCACCGTTCTTGTGATATTGCATTGTGGGTTGATCAAGGATTGGTTCTTTGAGATTGGTCCATTCCAGATATATGTCATTAGCATTGCTCATTTCTGGGATAGTTTAGATTTTATCATATCTTCGCACCCATATCTTTTGCTGTTTCTTTATCATTTGGTTAGATTTAGGATTAAAGATCATCATATTGCAAGATCTGATAAACAGGAAGATACAGTTTGCTTGTAGTAAGGTCCGATTGTGATTACCAGCATTTCACATTTTATCTGAGTTGTTTATGCATTGTTATGACCTAACACCCGAGAGACCTTGGGGTGATTTTCAGTGATTTATTATTGAAAATAACCTTTCAAGAGAGATAGAATATTGCATTCTGTCTAAGTTGT
Source organism: Sequoia sempervirens (assembly GCA_007258455.2). Taxonomy (NCBI): domain Eukaryota; kingdom Viridiplantae; phylum Streptophyta; class Pinopsida; order Cupressales; family Cupressaceae; genus Sequoia; species Sequoia sempervirens. The sequence continues at coordinate 40,673 of VDFB02124879.1, read as the reverse complement.
TGCTGTGCAGAAAACACCATCAACAGGGCCGTGGTGGAGGCGCATCCAACTATGGCACGTGGCGAGTGGCGGGGGCCCGCGTACTCGGTACGTTCTGTACCCTACAGCAGTACCAGTCTGCGTATTTCTACAGACTTTAAATTCTTCCCTTTTTTTTTTTTTCAACTACAAAATTTGCATAAAGATTTTTATAGATGAAATTTAATTTTTCCAAAAAAATATTTCAAAAAATTTTCACCAAATTTTTAAATAATAATTTTGTAGAAAAATCGTACCGCCTACAATAATGACGACCTGGGGGCCATACGGCTCTTTGGGCAAAAAAATTTTGCCTCACCGGACAATTGCTCTGAATTGGACAATTTGACAGTCGATCTTAGGGTTTTTGGCCCTTCTGAACTCGATGGCAGGGTCGGATTTGACCCAAAATGCTCCAAAATTGCAACTACCTTTTAGATCTAGCAACCACTCTTCAGCTTTAAACCCTCATAGATTTGGCCTCATATGTCCGATTTGGACGAAACAAAAGGCAAAATTGACTATCTCGAATCTTCCGGACGCAATGGTGAGCTTAGATTTGCACCAGCAAGCTCTGATTTGAACCTGCAACAAAACCAAAAATGGAACCTCCTCAGATTTGAGAACTCTTCAGAAAAAACTCTCCAATGGCACCCAACCCGCTCTGATACCATGTTAGAATTGGCTATGGATGCCAAGATCTATGGACCAAATGGAAAGCACAAAAAGAGAGAAAATATGACAAGAATAGACTATATTCAATGTCAATAATATAATTGATTGTGATTGATTTTACAATGAGAGATATCCCTTGATTATATAACCAAGGTGAAAACATAGAATTGCATAAAATTATGACAAGTGTCGTAATCTTATGACATGAGACAACTATGAAAAGCTATCACTTCACCTAAGGTGGAGAGATAATCACATGATGTGTCCACAAAAGGTGGAAGTGATAAAGTAATGACATGTCAAGTCCACCAAAAGTGGAAATTCTCCAACAACCTCCTATGTGGTCCCTAAGTAAACTTAACTAAGGTGTAATTATGACCTAGGACAAGGTATAACACATTTAATTACACCAACACTTTTGATGCTTGTCTTACCTAAAACCTTTTGCACTGCCATTTTAGGTATATTTCAGCATCTTAGGTACTGTACTTTGGATGGATTATGTGTTGTTTCAGGCTAGTTTCAATGCCACACACCCCAACAAATTCAATGCCTCAATGCCAGCTTCAATAGACATTCATGAGAAAATTTTCACGCCATTAAACTTCTTGTTCCAATGCCCTATGTGACTTTGATACTATTGTTAGAACATCCTCAGGGTCAACAATGAAGAAGGAAAAAGAATAAACACACAAATATGAAGCAAAATAATCTCATATTCCTTCATTCATTAGAAGTACAAAAATGTACAAATATATACACAAGGGTGTGTAACCACCCTTTAACCACTTGATAACTTGATAATTAGATGCAGTTAACTTGTAATAAAGGAGATATAAAACATTGGAGGAAATACAATAACCCAAGAATAATATATGTGAGCACTTATCTAACATACTAAGTCAACTTCAAGTTAAAACAAAAAGTGAACTTTTTCACTTTACATGACAATGTCATCTTCAAATTAGAACAAAAAGTGACTTAAGTGAATTTTAAGATATAGCACGAAAGTGCAATGAGACCCCAAAAGGCATGCCTCATTCACTTAAATGAAATTTCAAACATGAAAGATTGCTTAAGTGACAATGTCAACTTCAAGTTAGAACATGAATCACTTGAATATATAGAAAATTAGACCAAAGGCAAAAAGTGTTTCAACCTTCTTGGAGCATGCCTAGAGAGAGCAAATCACTTAAGTGCACTTCAAATTAGAAGAAAATGTGTTAAATATTTTTAGCATGCCTAGAAAGATAAATCACTTTAAGTCAAATAAAAAATATAACCAAAAGTGCAATATGTCACCTAGGAGAGCACCCAAGTCAGTCAATGAAAATTTTTTTAGTTGAAAAGTGCATTTCACTCCTCATATGTGCGCATAGCCACTTGAATGTCAAAAGTGAGTGATAAAATAGAAGGAAAAAGTGAATTAAGTGACTCAAGCGCCTCTTGAAGTGTTGGATGACAAAGTGAAAGAAAAAGCACAAAAAGTTGCACCAAGAGGCTCAAAAGCATGCCTAGAGAGATAAAGTCGCTTAAGTGATAGAGTGAACATCAAATTATAACAAAAACTACGAGGATGCAAAAGCATGCCCTCTCCATGGAAAAGACTTAAAAATCTTTCATCTTGTGTAGAAATCCCTTGCCCGAGAACCAAAAAGACAGGGATTTGTTTTAAGTTTGACTGTATTGCATACTCAAAAACCAATCGTTTAGAGTTCTAGGGTTATATTTTATAACAAGAGAGATTTCCCTTCTAATTCGAATAAAGGTTTTACCTTACATGTCATTTTGTTTTGTGCTAACCTGAAAGGGGAAAAATAAAATGACAAGAGTTGAGCTACATGTAATATATAACATTAGTTTTGGGGAGTTTAAAAAACTTATATGATTTCCCTTTTTGCATTTTACACTAAATATCCTTTTAAACAATTTTCTAAACATTTATGCAAAATGTGTGTGGATTAGGTGCATTTGATGCATGGGAAACACACCTCAAGTTTTCATGTGTCCTAACCACACTAATGTGTCTTAGGAGATTGTGTGTGTATGAGATGTAGGTGCATACTTTTTGTAGCTGAAGGTCAAGTATGCATCCAAGTTAAAAAGTAACTGTCCCACATGCATGATAGGAATACGTAAGAAAGGAAGTACTTATAAATATACCCTTAGGCCATATAAGTGTTAGAGAAAGTCAAGATCAAAGAGCATGAAACAACCTTCCACAAGTGAAAAATATGAGCACAATAGTATGTTTATCAATATACTAGCACGTGCACCGAAAGGAGGTGCAATGGTTATGCCAATTGTATTTTATATAAAATGTGTTTGAAAGGAGGTCTATAATTGAATTTATAAGTACCAATTAAAAAATTTAAACATTATAAGTGTGTAATAATTATTTATTCATTATAAGTGATTTCAAGATGAGTGACATTATTAGAGAAAAATTTGATGTCACACGCATTGACATTTTCAATATTGATTTTAATAAGATTAGATATGATAAGATTTTGGTTAGTTATTGCCATTATCAACATATTAATTGCAATGTTTATCTTCAAAGTTTTTCTTATATTTTAATTTCAAATATCAAAACAATTAATAGTAAGTGCTAAATAATGATAAAATATTTGTTTTATTTCCATTTGAAAAAATATTATTAAATAAATTAACCTCAGAAATCAAAACAATTAATAGTAAGTGCTAAATAATGATAAGTAATTGTTTTATTTTTATTTGAAAAAATATTATTTTAATCTCAAAAATCAAAACAATTAATAGTAAGTGCTGGAATTGTTTTTCAGGCATGGGAAATAATTCATTCTGGTGGGCAATGCCCACACTAAATAGCCTATCGGGTAAATATGAAGAGTGTAAATATAGAATGATCAACCTTGCATATATAGGAAAGGATGAGGAGGTAGGAAGGTAGGACTAAACAACTGACTAACCCTCCAAATGTGCAACACTTATGAGCTCCCTTGACAAGTGTGTAAGTGTCAAGTGTGCATGCAATAGGTGTCTCAAATGATAAGCACACATGTCTCAATGCTATGAAGTGAGACAAAAGCATAAAAAACCTAAGTAAATTTAAGCTATGAGTGTGGATAGGTCAATCCTAAAAAGGTGATTAGCTAACTAGGTGAATAATGGCTACCAAGATCAAAGAGCATGAAACAACCTTCCACAAGTGAAAATATGAGCACAATAGTATGTCTATCAATATAATATGAAGAGTGTAAATATACAATGATCAACCTTGCATATACAGGGAAGGATGAGGAGGCAGGAAGGTAGAACTAAACAACAAACTAACCCTCCAAATGTGCAACACATGTGAGCTCACTTGACAAGTGTGTGAGCAAGTGTCAAGTGTGCATGCAATAGGTGTCTCAAATGATAAGGACACATGTCTCAATACTATGAAGTGAGACAAAAGCATAAAAAACCTAAGTAAACTTGAGCTATGAGTGTGAATAGGTCAATCCTAGAAAGATGATTAGCTAACTAGGTGAATAATGACTCTATTTACACTAACAATAAGTGTCATTATGATTTGAATGAAAGTTGTGTGTGCATGTCTACATGATTGCATGTGCCCATACTGCTCTTGTTTGCTTACACCTAAGTTGGCATTCATATTTTCTCAAATAAGTTATTTTTTAAGTGTACTGCTTATATTTATCTTCCAGCAATGTTGCATAGTATCTTTTGTTTCCACTTTTCCAGATTTTAGTTTTTCCTTATTTCAGATCTTCTTTAATTTTTCCAGTTTCTAGTTTGTAGTTACAATTGGAGTTTCAGATTGAGGCCTTACTGCAGTTGCATCCAGCTAAAGCAGGCTTCATATCAGATTGTTACCAACCTGCAGAGAGAGATTTGACTCTCTGAAAAGTGACATGCAAAAATATCAAAAGGAAATACAAATAAGCATAAGCACAAAGAAGAGAACATATATGACTTGGAGGGATGTGAAATTTGAATAAAAACTTATAAAGGATTGAAAGAAAAGCATTGATGCCCAAACAAGTTTATGTGGGATGCAGCTAATTTTATAAAAATTTGTTCTTGTATGTTAATTTCATTGTTGGTTTTTCACACAAATTTGACAAATGTACCCTTAAATACAAGATATGCACAAAATTGTGTTTGGTCACTCCCATTGGAACAACATGTGTATTAAAGTATTAATTGTAATATTAATGGTCATTTTAGCTTTAGTTACTCATCAGTTTACTTTTAGTTAACTTAGCTTTTAGTAACTTCTGTTTTCGCTTTAGTTTGTTTTAGCATCTTTCAATTATTAGCTTTAGTTTCCTTCAGTTAATGATGGTTTCTTTTTAGAAACATCGTCTTGTAATTTTCTTTATAAGGAGTTTTCATCTCCTTTTGTAATCACACAATAATGAATATCGAATATCAATTATCATTTCATAATATCAGAGCCTCGGCTTGTTTTCAGAAGTTTTTTTTTTTAAGCCAATTTTTTTTAATAAAAATAAAATCGAGGGTTTTTTAGAAAGATCTTCAAGGGTTTGTAAAGAAGAAATTCACAATGGATTTAGAAGGATTTTTGGCAGATATTTTCTGGAGGTTTTCATCTAATTTTCGTGTGAGGGTTTGCAGAAAAATTTGCAACCCTCCTTGGGCATTTTTGCGAATGTTTTTTTCTAGAAATCATGGCATTGAAGAAATTGTGCGACCTTCCGATTGTGTCTGCACATGCATGAGGGTTTTCCGACACGAATAGATTTTCTTTTCCAAATTCACGTGAGGGATTTCGACAAGTAAAATCGTGTCTGAGCACAATTTTCGTGGGTGTTGCTTACACTTCACGAGAGTTCCTATGTTTGGCGTGGCTGAAACAAGAAAAAGAGAACACACAACTTGGTATTTTTACCTCATTTTCTGCTAAAACGGGGGTTTCTTTTAAGCCAAGACTAGTTTTGAATGATTTTTTCCTAAATTTAAAAAGTCACAATTTCTGCACAAAGTGGGTGTTGTGACCTACAATTTCTGTGTCGGTTTTTATCCATGGTTTTCAGCACATTTTTGGCAAGATTTTTTCCTTCACAGGTTTCTACCAAATTTATTTATGGATGTTTGCAAAATATCAAAGTTTTTTCCAATATTTTTGGCTTCCTCTTTGTTGTGCGACCTAGGTTTTCAATGATGGGTTATCTATTGATTATCAGCAAAGGATTTTTGACAATTTTTTTAGAAAAAAATTGAGCCAGTTTTTTTACAGAATTTTTCTAAGAAATAAAAATTCTTGTGAAGAGTTTTTCGAAATTTTTTCTAAAAACATTTACAAGAGATTTTTGAAAAATTTCTACAAAAGTTATGTTTGATTTTCAAAAGTTTTTTGAGGATTTTTTTCTAAAAAAAAATCTTACTTTTTCAGAGTTTTCAAAAAAATTTCTGAAAATCTTACAATTTTTGAGCCTCCTTTTTAGACGATTTTTAAAAATCATAAGTTGTGCCAACTGATTGTCCAAAGTTTGTGCCAGTTGATCACAAAATTACCTTGTTTTTTGGAAAATGAGAGGGATGGCGTCTTTATCCAATGTCATGTTGGAAAATATGTAGATGTTCAATGGAAAGAATTACAACACGTGGAAGCAAAGGATGCTTACCATCTTCGAGTACCGGTGTCTAGGTGCACTTGTTCTAGGTACAGAAGTTCGTCCCACTACTACTGGGAAGAATTAGGACAAGTATGATGGAGGTAATAGGGAGGCAGTTATGCTTCTAAAATTATCTGTCACCAATGAGATGTTACCAGAAATACCATCTGGTAAGTCTGTTGCAAAGATCTGGAAACATTTGAAAGACCTTCATGAGACCTCAGACAAGGGAAGGGCTTTCTTCCTGAAGAATATGTTGTTTTCCATTATGATGGATGACCAAGTGTCTTTGCAAGCACTTGATGAAAATCAAAGATACTTGCAATCAATTGGAGGCCATTGGTAGTAAGATGGAAGAGGAGGATATGGTAGTGATCATGCTGAAAAGTTTGCAACGATCCTACAAGCACTTCATCGAAATGCTCAACATTACATCCACCAATGTTGACTTGAAGTTTGATGAGTTGTGCAACAAGCTTTTGCAGTAGGATAGGTGGAGGAAGCAGTTTGGGAGTAGTAGTGAGTCTCCTAGTGTTGAACAAGCATTTTATTAGTTTTAGAATCAAAAATGTAAGCAAGCAAAAATACAGCACACACAGATCAATGAACACAACAAGTTACCCGAGGAAAACCCTCCTACTTGAGGGAGAAAAACCCAACAAAAATGATCTCTTATATATTAGAAGAATAATTGTAGAAACTGCTTACAAATCAGGCCCTACACTAGGCCGAATTTAATACAATGAATGGAGACACTTCTCCACAAATGATGATGCTTCTTTTAGAATCAAATTTGATGCTAAATGGCGACCTGCTGCTGAGAAAGGCGAACTTCTGCTAAAATTGGCGAACTTGAGTTGGAATGAATTGATTGAGAAATGAGAGGACTTCATCCTCTATTAATACAAAGCTAGGCACCCTCCTTTCTAGGCCCGACCTAGAAATAAATATAATTTTGTTTGTGAAGAGGCTGACCTGCCTTGATTACATTTTATTTAAGGAGAAATATCTCCCGAAGCTACTAAACACTAACACTCCCTCTTAGCTAGGGAGGTGTTTTTAAGATATCCTCGTCATGGAGTCTCTCAACATGATGCCCACAATGGTTACACCCATTTGTGGAAAACCACATCTCAATCTTAAAGATGCACAAGAGTTCATCACGGAGTCTCTCAACGTGATGTCGTCATGGAGTCTCTCAACATGACGTCCACAATGGCTACTCCCATGTGTGGAAAACACATCTCAGTTTCAGAGATGTACAAGGGTTCATCACAGAGTCTCTCAACATGATGTCGTCATGGATCCCTCAACATGACATCCACAATGGCTACTCCCATGTGTGGAAGGAAACACATCTCAATCTCAGAGATGTACAAGGTTTCATCACGAAGTCTCTCAACGTGATGTCGTCATGGAGTCTCTCAACATGACGTCTTATCTCAGTCTCAGAGATGAACAAGGTTTCATCACGGAGTCTCTCAACGTGATGTCGTCATGGAGTCTCTCAACATGACGTCTCATCTCAGTCTCAGAGATGTACGAAGGTTCATCATGGAGTCTCTCAATGTGATGTCGTCATGAAGTCTCTCAACATGACATCTCATCTCAATCTCAGAGATGAACAAGGTCTTGCACCTCATATTTCTCTGTCTCAAAGAAATATACACTACAAGGGCTTTCACCTCATATTTCTTTGTCTCAAAGAAATATACACTACAACAAATCTTCATGATGATGTGACTCCCTTTGAAGCTCCAAGTACTTGCATCAACCTTTTGACCTCCTCGTCCAAGATTACATGCAATGATTGCCTTAGAGAAACAGTTTCCAACGCACACCTCCGGCACTACTGACTTGCGAGAGTTTAGGACTATCCTTCTCAACCTCATTCCAGATCACCCTATTCTGAATAGGTTTGCGGAGCTACAACTGCCTTGTGCAATTCTATTATCTGCAGCTGACGGGGTCTTCCAAGGACTTTAGCACCTGGCCTTGCAACACTATAACCCACTTAGCTGACACCTTCACTTCTTCTCAGTGAGTCACAAGACTCCCTCTTGATCCCCGCCTCAACACAGAGATTACAAAAATCCTCTGGTAGTGAACTCCCCTCCATTGATGGATCTCAGAACCTTAGTCCTCTTCCTAGACATTATCTCAACTCATGTCTTGAATTCTCGGAATTTAACTCCCTCTGAATGTCATTTTCTCCTCTTCAAAGTACTTGATCGCAATGACAATTTGTATAGGTTCTCTGTTGTTTAGTGTCTTCATCTATCTCAATCTTCTTTGTTGATGCAAATTCTCCATCCAAGGCTGACCCAACCTTGTGCCCTCGAGCGATGTCTCCAATGAGGAATCATGAGAGTTATGTGCCACCAACTCAGTCCCAAGGCTGCAAGCTATGTCTCCATGTTTGTTCATTTCTTTAGCCGGCATGACTTCCTCACAAGATGCATCACGCTCTTCCTCCCTTTGAATTCTGTATGCAATCTCTCTCCATCCTGCATTTTAGAGGGATTAATAATAGTTCATTGAATCAAATTACCCTAAAGAGAAATTTACAGACCAATGCTAGAAGCATACATGATTCACTATTCCCAATGTTGTTTGCATGAATTATTATTAACTACATGATTATTTAAATCCATGATCATTATTCAAAGGTACAAACATTAAATACTTATCTCTTTAATAGCACTCTTCAGATCTATTCCAAGTGTTTCGAGTTTGTCTTGTGTATCATTGTTGCAAGACCTGATTAACATGTGATGCCAGCAACAAGGATCCTCATAGAGTGGAGAATAGTAAATATCATCAACACTAATGACCATACACAAGTCAATCTTCACGCCCAAATCAGGTCTACACATACAGAAGCAATAACACGTCTGGGCTTTCAAATTGCAACCCAGAGAATAGGTGCTAACTACATACACAAATCGTGCCTTCTCAGACTCTCACACCTTGGCACAAATAGGCTTCCACGACCCTCCAAACTGCCTCAGACTCAGGCATTAGGGTACATAAAGTTCAGTAGGTATAGTACTACCCACGAACTCCCTCAATATACACGCCTATGCATATGAAAATCCAAGTAAATGTTCCAACGTCCTACTATTGAAGTTCACGCCTTGCTATGAGGTTCTTAAAGACCCTTCAAACTGAAATGCCCTTCTTTGTAGATATCTATCTCCATGCAGGTTACTAAGAGGCTTCAATCACATATAGGAATCGACCCAACTAGCAAAATGGAAGATTTTGGCGCCCAGAAAACTGACTTGAACCTTTCCTAGACCCGTCAACATTTTAAACAGCCACAATTCTCCTTCTTTTGACCCATGACCTTCATTGAAACAGTTGCAAACATTGGCACTAGGGCATTAATATGTCAAGACTGTCTTTCAAACAATCCCACAACCTTCATAGGTTCCTTTAAACTACTCAAAACCCTACGATCAGCAAGATATTATCCCGCCCAAGTCTAACTGTTCACGACTAGACTATAATGGTTGTGACCCTGCAAATTACTTGCAAAAACTCTCTCAAATGGTCAGCAAATATCTAAATGAATATGCAAATTAATATGGGCTCTCTGCCTTCAATAATCCATGCCCAACAATGAAGACTCTGAATATGAGGATATAACAGCCCTATGCTAAGCAAACATTTCTTGCTTAGATAAATCTGATGAACCCGCTCTGATACCATGTTAGTTTTAGAATCAAAAATGTAAGCAAGCAGAAATACAACACACAGATCAATGAACACAAGTAGTTACCCTGGGAAAACCCTCCTACTCGAGGAAGAAAAACCCAACAAAATGATCTCTTATATATTAGAAGAATAATTGCAGAAATTGCTTACAAATCAAGCCCTACACTAGGCAGAATTTAATACAATGAATGGAGACACTTCTCCACAAATGATGATGCTTCTTTTAGAATCAAATCTACTGCTCAATGGCGACCTGCTGCTGAGAAAGGCGAACTTCTGCTAAAATTGGTGAACTTGAGTTGGAATGAATTGATTGAGAAATGAGAGGACTTCATCCTCTATTAATACAAAGCTAGGCACCCTCCTTTCTAGGGCCGACCTAGAAATAAATATAATTTTGCTTGTGAAGCAAGAGGCCGACCTGCCTTGATTACATTTTATTTAAAGAAAAATATCTCCCGAAGCTACTAAACACTAACACATTTACTTCCAAGGACACTGGAAAAGGCAAGTCCACTTAGTAGAAAGGATGAGACAATTCAAAGAGGGCTCTAAGAAGTCTATTACTTGCCATTACTGTGGGAAGATTGGTCATATACAGAAGTATCGCAAAAAGCGGTTGGTTGATGAGAAGTCCAACTAGGAAGAGTCTTAGCAAAGTGCTCAAGTGGCGGAGTATAATAAGTAGGAGTCTACATATTATGCATTTTGATGACCAGCACACCATCAAAATATGGGTAGACTTAGTTTATGTTTGTAGGATGACCATTAAGGGAGGGTATTAAAGTATTAATTGTAATATTAATGGTCATCTTAGCTTTAGTTAGTTGTTAGTTTACTTTTAGTTAACTTAGTTAGCTTTTAGTAACTTTTGTCTTTGCTTTAGTTTGTTTTAGCATCTTTCAATTATTAGCTTTACTTTGCTTTAGTTAACGAGGGTTTCTTTTTAGAAACATCTTGTAATTTTCTTTATAAGGAGTTGTTATCTCCTTTTGTAATCACACAATAACGAATATCGAATATCAATTATCATTTCTATGTGCATAAAATTGCTGGAAATATAAGTATTCAATCAAAGTAACATGATAAATTACTTAAGGAAGAGATAAGAAATTCAAGACTCCTATGAGGTTAAATCATCTACATATAACTCGAGATTGAGGGAAAAATGATAGTCACATAATATTTGCTTAAATGCTTCTGAAAATATAAACTAGCATAGCTCTTCAAACATCAAAAGCTTGCTGAATACAAAATAAGGCAAGAAAATTTACAATGGAAGCCAAACAAATCTGGGCCATCAGAAGGGCCTTCAAAATCTATCTACAATGGAAGCCACCTTCACAAAGCTGAAATGCTTTGCTTATTTATCTACAATACAAACAAATGTACACCATCAAAAGGGCCCTCAAAATCTATCGAGATTATCCCCCCTTTAAAATCTATCAAAAGACTCCCTTCTGATTATGAATGCTCCACAAAACCCTACAAAAATATCTTTCTTGTAATAAAAGTTGAGAGGACATAAAATATCAAAGCCAAAAACCCTAAAATGAACTTCTAATCATTGGCCTCACCTTTTATCCACAAGGAATATTCTAATTCCTTTTATTAATGAGGAATACCAAATATCCCTTAGTGTTGCACTTTTTTCTCCCATGAAATATCCTTCATTTAGCTTTAACCTTTTTACTTTATGGGGTCTCCCTTTTTTATACTTTAGGCTTAGCTTTAGCTTACAATTTATGCTCCCTATCTTTAATTAGAGGTACTACCTCTTCAAGGCTTACATAAGAAAGCATAAAATCAACATTTACAATAGTATAAAGGCAAGGTATTTAGCTTTTGATTCAGCATGCCTTTACGCAAAAAACTAAAACTTTTCCACTCAAGAAAGTGGAGGTAAAAAGAACCCAGAACTTGAGAAAATAAGCATTGATTTCACAGTAGTGAAAATTTCATTACAATACTGATATGGATCAGCCATATTGGAACAAATATATGACATTGACTCCATAATCAAAAAAAGTAAAGGTATTGTAGCAACGAACAAGCAAGACTCTTCAGAAATACTTTTCATGGAGGTGGAAAAATTAATGGTGGAACAAAACAATCACCCTGATGCATCTCTTTGCTTTTGCTTTGACCCCTAAGTATTATTGCTCATATATACCTTTTTTGTCCAAAAGGGTGCCACCATAAAAAGATGTTAAGCTAGCAATGAATACAAGGTGACAATCACTACTCTTTCATGATCCAAATATAGAGGACCTAGTTGTGGGTGAGTTTGGAAAGTTCATAGCTTCAGCCTTCAATAAGTCACAACCTTGGCAGTCTAACAGAGAAGTACAAGAAGGATGTTCATACATAGTGGTACTTGCATGGCCAAGGATCTATTTACCTGCAATCTCTTGCAATCAGAGTTCTATCACAGGTTATATATTTTAAAGTTTGAACTCTAACTTTCTTTGGCAACATTTACTTTTATAATTTTTAATCTTATCTTTGCAAATTTATACAAAATTGTGATTTTGTATTGACTGGGCATCAAAAGGTTACACATTCCTCTTTAGCTGACCTAAATTGCAATATGTACTCGTTTATCTACTCAGTTCAGAGCAAACACTTGGCAGTTGAAAAGAAAGAGTAGTAGGTATATGTGTATTTTAACATGCACCTCATCTCACACAAGCAAGTCAAGTAGAAGAAGGGAGTTACGAGGCATTTGGATGCAGCACCAAAGCATCTTGACTTGAATGCTTCAATTGCACAAGTTTCCTAGAGTCTTGGTTGGGTATGATGGGCATGAAGTTTCTATACAAACATGCATAGTGTGGCTAGCAGAAATTGTGTCAGTGCTACTTGTGGTTCTAATGAACAATTGATGATGGTGATCCTCTCAATGAAGACCAGTATGATGATGTATATTGAGTTTCCATGTGTCATTGGACTATGTTGATGTATTGTGGCTACAAACTATTGATATATTTTGAACATATGCCATAAATAGAAACCATTATGATTAACGTTTGGCATTGAATTATCAATTATCAGTTGTGTTTTGTGGTTTATTTTTTATATTTTCTGTCAGTTATGGCTGTTTTTTATATTTTTAATATTTATGTTTTTGTTGTATGGCCATACCCAAATTGTACGAAACCCAAAGAAAAAGTTGGTCAACCATTGTACCTAAACCATACCCAAACCCAAACCTAAACCATAGCCAACAATTTTGGATATGGCATATGGGTAATGACACTTCACCTCAGCAGTAACAACTACTACTGGTTAGTAATAACTTTTCCCTGATTCTTATGCAGAATTAATTTTTTTGGCTACAAGCTAGTTAACTTTCTTGGTCATGGAACTCTGGCCCTTGGATCATATTTTTTTTGTAAGAAAATAGTAGCGTTTTTATGTTAGTTTAGTTATGTATGTTCCCAATTATTTTTTTCTTTTTGCTTTTTTAATCAAAATGCTATTTTTTTAGAACACTCTAAAAATTTGATTTTTTTAATTAAAAATTTATTTGTTCAGCCACAAGCCAAAGAGCTCTTCTTTTAAATCACAGATAAAAAATTAACTAAACCATGAGTCTGAGGTTCGAGGGCAACAATGAACAATAATCTTGCAAACCACAAGTTACAGGATCAATAACTCAGATACCACTTGTAGTATACCTACTGGTTACACAGTAAATATATATTTACTAATTTACATATTGAAATATAAAATAGAATATATAGTCTGATGGCAAGAATGAATAAATAGGATGATTGGTTATTTTTATACATATTTAAGGGGCATGTTCGATAGGAAATGTCCAGTCAAGGTGATAGGTTGCATCTCCTAGTGATGACTATTAATTAGGTCAATAACATGTTATATGTCGGGCCTGGTGTGTCTATGTTTTATCTTACCATGTTACTTGGTTTCAAGCCACCTCCAGTGCAATTGGGCCTGGTGTGTCTATGTTTTATCTTACCATGTTACTTGGTTTCAAGCCACCTCCAGTGCAATTAGGCCTGGTACAGGTTTGACAGGTCAGGGTATTATATAATTCTGTTTTACCATTAAAAGAAACATACTGAACAGTTGATAGAATTGAAAATCGAAAAAAAAAAAAGAAAAGGCAAATCTATAGAAAAATAAATTGAGAATAAGATAAACAAACTAACCGCCACCATCCACTTGAACAGAGGGTTTGTTAACATCCTTGTGAAGCAAAATCTGGAAAGAAATTACAAAATTACCATGTAAGCATTTGCAGGAATCGAAACTGAGTTAGGCAATGTCATCTGAGGCTTCCCTACAGTTAAAAATCTTGGAAAAGCTGCCAAAAGGTCTACAGAACTGAAAGCATACTCAAATGTTATAGCAATAATCTTTCTTTTTGAGACCATCCACAATCTACGCAACTGTGCAATCATAAGCAAAAGAACTATGAAACAAATCATAGCCTTTACATCAATTAAGAAAATCAAGAGAAAGTACCTCTGCCAAGGACTTTTGAAATGCCTTTACATGATCAGAACCATTTTCCAAGAAGCTCTGTATGCAAAGAAGAGACTTATTGATAAAAATGATGCCTGAACAAGAAAATCACAAAGGAAAAAATCCAGTGCGTTCCCATCATGTATTTCAATTTTCAAACAACAACTCAGCTTCTAATGTGAAGAAATCAATAAAATAAGGCTTAAGGAAATTTTAATAGACTAATTCTTACTTCCCGGAATTCACATAGATCTGCGAGTGGATCTACCCATGCACTGCAGCAAGATTATAAACATTTTCTACTCACAAGCTAAGACAAGAATAATAGCTCATAACCGGAACAATGAAATAAAGAAAATTACTAGAGCCATAGAATCTTCTTCCAACATAAGGGACAAGAATACAAACTAAGTGTAGCTCCCATAAAACCGTACTAGAACACCACCCTCAATTCTATCATTAACTATGATGTCTTCACTTATGTTTTTCTCATCCACCACCTGTAAAGCATCATAAATAAGACATATATATATCAAAATACCATATTGTGTAGAATCTATCAGTGAAGGCTATTTGTATCAATCTTCTTGGAGTGACCCTAAGAATAAACCAAAACTCACCTGTGCGGGCCACCATGAGCATTTGAAACCTCTGACCCATAGGAGCTGTCCTAGGGCTAAGGACCTTAGATCCAGCATCGTGTCTTTATGGCAATCACTGCCAGATACACCACTACTTACAATTTTCTTTGAGTGGTCATTTATCAGATTATGATGTTCCATTCTAAAAGTTCCCTGAAAAGAAATGAAATTTATCATACTTAATGGTAAACATGTGCCTGATAGAATTCGTAATGGCCAGAAAGTTTATTTGTCTCAATACATATGATCAGTTAGAATTAGAAACCCAATTGCAATAATTAAGTTTAGTGATTATTATGTACTCCTGGATTGCTTTCACAACCCTGACTTTTCTTTTCAGACCACCCTTCAAGCACAAATTCTTACATGCAAATACTAAATTTAGATATTGCAGAACAAACTTCCTCCTGGACACAACAGAATCATGCATTTGATAGATGTACAACAGTTGAACAATTGGCTTCCCTAGCTCTGCCCAAGGGCAATGTCAGCATAGGCAGTGCTACCTCTGGTCAGATATGGATGTCAGCATTTGCAGGATTGCTTTCACAAGGAGATTAAAAGGGAAATGGAGTCCCTTGTGCAATGTACATTGAATTGAATTTATCGATAATGAGAGAGATTAGGAGCAACATAAGGCAAATATGTACACGATACATCAAATGAATTCAAAATGTTGAAATATGAAGGCAGAACTTGCTCAATGGTGAAAATTGTTAACACTTAGAGCTCAGAAAGAATACATATCTGTGAGAATTACAGAAAGCCTCCTAGAGAAGTGAGGTAGGGAGGTGAGACACAGAGGGCGGGGGCAAGGGGGGAGATATTCATTGCATTCTCCTTTGCCAACTTTGAGATGGAAGTCACAAGACACCTAGCAGTTGAGAAGCATTAGAAGACGAGCATAACTAAGAATACTGGCACTAGAGCTCAAAATGTAGCAGACCAATTTCTCATATGGCTAGCATGCATGCCATCCGATTTAAGCACTACACGTAACTGCAGGATAACTACTACCAAACCTTGAAGGTGATAACTATAGTACGGCCATCACCATACCTATTGTGGAGAGTGAAGCTATTTCGATTCATAACCATGCTTCCAATCTGATTCAAGCATACTAATTCATGATTGTAAACAAACTCAGTCATACCCTTCCAATGTAATATCAAATATGATCACAATTTCAACATTCCCTCCAAAGCGAGATAAAACTTTATACGGACTACCAATTTTTCTGAAGAGATAAAACGGAGGATACTTCATCATGGCAAATCTTCTTTTTAACAAGTGAGGGAGCACACATAAAAGCAATCTAAAATACATTGTACTAAGGAGAGACAACCTGAATCTAAGAATGATGTAGAAGCATCCCAAGGTGTAAGAACAGTCTGCCATCACCCAAAAATGTTTTTTTTTTTTACTTGTTTTTGTTTGCAGGTTTTCATTTACATTCTAGTCATCAATCAATCACCATACATCCTATCCCATTTCACTGCACTTTCACATGATGAGCACACAGTTATACTGAGAGGAGGGGTTGAATCAGTATAACAATATTCTTTTACCTTTTAAAAACTTATTTAATCATTTCAAGATTTAATCAAAATTAGCACATATGTAAAATCAAATAATAGCAACACAATTTACGTGGAAACCCTTGCGGGAGAAAACCATGGCAAAAATATTGCTTTTATTAATCTTCTTTCTACAAATTTTGTAACCACCAACCCTAAGAAACTCCTATTTCTCCAATTTGTAAGCACCAACCCCTATAATATGAGGCACCAACCTCACCAATATGAGGCACCAACCTCAATATAGAGAATTTTCTTCTCCAATCTGCTATAATTCTGATCATAAATCTGCCATAAAACTGATTACAATCTCCTCATAAAAACTTATTATAAATCTGCCATAAAATTTCTCATAATCTCCTCATACAATCTGCATATGTTCCCCTTGAATCCTGCTCTAATATTCCTCACAATTTCTTCATAAAACCTGCAAGTAAACTCCTCATATATTTGTATGATGTACTTTACTTCCTTCTTCACATTAACTTGCTGGTGTATATCTGATATATATTTTATTTTTCGCACACTCTTTCAACACTTCTCCCAATCTCTATATATATTTTCATCAAGAGTGGTGACCCTATGAAACACATCCACTTTACAATGAGAGGCGACTCACTTTTATTTGCAACCCTTCATTACAAATTAATAAATGATATGTAGCACTACCTTCTTTGATTAGTTTCACTGCATTCTTAATTATATTCACACTCATAAGCTAATTGCATCATATACTAAATATGATTGCTGCCTTTGTTTGTTATATGTGTAATTTCAAATTAAATGAGATATATCTTGGGCACCAAAGGTGAACAGGCTTTTTTTAACAAAATTAACTTTAATTTATCAACCATCATTACAAAATTAATCACTGCATTTGTCTTCATAAAGTTGGCCCATATAATATCATTTTGTTTCTCTTCCATAGTCAGCCAGAATGAGATAATTAACTTGACATTTACTTCCCTTATGAATGTAATCCAATTTCATCCTCCAAATCTTGGAAAGGAGCCAGCCTGCAATTAATTAATAACAAGTCGGCCATACAGACCCAGCGCTGCCATAATAACAAGTTGGCCAGTAATTTGACTCTCTTTCCAACTACAATCAAAATTTATCATCAACGATTTCCTTTATCGTCATAGAATCATCATTATTTACTTTATCCTCTTCATCGACTTATGAATCATCTTTATCACTTCCAAATTCATCATTTGCATTAATAATGTCTTCAGCCTCTTTTGCTTTTGCAATCTCTATCTCACTAGCTTCTTTCGTTCCATTTCTGACACAACATCTACTACTTCAGCATCACTCATATCATCACTTCCAACCTTGTCTTTTACTCCTTTGATATCAATGGAAATCTCATCTTGCTACTAATCTCATCCATACACCTTTGACATCAATGACAACAATTTTATTCATTCACTTTGACATCAATGACAACGTTTCCAACATCACATTCTACCTCGCAGTCGGGAAAACATGCTCTACACTAATTCGTCAATGTCATATCCCATTTTTAGGAGATTATGATCACCATAAAGGCATATTCAATTTCTTATCCATTACCGGGCATAACTTATTGTTCAAGGCTTGTGGCAACTTTCTAAAGTTTGCAACAACAAAGGTAAATTGGACCCATGAGAACTTATGGTATGAAACACATCAAGATTCATTGATCCATCAACAACGCATTCATTCCAAAAGATTCTTTTACACATTTGGCCAATTATAAGTTTCACAAGGCATTGGGTTTTGCACCACCTTGCGGCCAACTAATACTATTCCTAAGGCTAGGAGCTGCCATATAAGCATCACTCACAATCATTTGAAAGTGAGTTCAAGGATCGAATTGGAAGTCAAGTATGAACATTGTATTGTAATGTCATTTGAATTCTGTAATTTGCATATTTCTAATTAATCAAATGGTTGAAGCCTGGCATGTTGGAAGCCCATTACACCAGATTGTAATTCATTCATGACTTATAATCAATAAAGTTTGTATTGTTGTTTCATTGGGGTTTTGCTATGTAATTGTGTGCTGTTTCATTTTGCTGCATGGTTAGATAACCCTTCATTGAATTCTTTGTCCATGATTGCATCAAAGAAACTCTACCTTCCAAAGAAACCCAGAAAAGCCTACCAATCATGAGATAAGAAAATACTATAAAACCAAGCCTAAAAAACCATGGAATCCACACAAACCATCCCAAGATGAATAACTTCAAAAATCCATGGGGGAGACAAAAGTCATGTTAAGATTAGGTTTCATCCACTTGGCAATTTCCTAACATTCATATTTGTAATTTGTAATAATTGTTTGCCCGCATGGAAATGGGCAGCCCACTTGATGTGGGCCGTGGCATTGCTCACCACATGTAAAAATGTAAAAATTGCAGGACTTAGTGTCATGGAAATCATAAATGTGACTTTGACATGAGTAAGATGTGAAAATTGTCACTTAAGGAAATGAGAATGAAAAGAGGGAGTTAGATGTGGCATAGAATATCAAGGAGGCTCTTTGGCCCGCACATGAGATCATCTTGAAAAGATGAGGATACGTCCAAGATTGTGTGCTTGATTTGGGCTTTTGCCCATGGTATTGGAAACTATCCTTGGTTTCCAATTTTGGACTTGCCTATTTGTTAGATGTATTCAACGGTAGTTTATGTGAGAGCACAACGAATAGGTAGGATTATGGTGTTAGATTTTTCCCAAAGGAAGAGGGGCACATGTAGGGTTATGTTGTTAGTTTTACACCACAAATAACCTCTTATTATTCATGGTTGTGGCATTGCAATATGGCCATGGATGTATGACTAAGATGTTGTTTTGTTTGAACAATGATGAGCATGTAACAAAGGTATGCCTTATTTCCAGTTCAGCCTCCATTGGTCACTTTTTGGGGTCTACAATCATGATCAGACGATGTCGATCGCCCATATCAAGTTGGGGATCATTTCAATAGTGATCAAACATGAGATTGCCATGGTCAAACAGATTTTATCAGTTGGCAATACCAGATTGTCAGCTCGTTGAAGTCAGAGGAAACCCTCACCAGAAGCAAAAGCAAGCAAAAGTTGAAAAACAAAGAAAATGGCTAACACTGGAGAGGTTTTACGTGTTTGATGATGTCATCGAATGCATATGTTTTTGCCAAAAATGTGTCTTCATGCGTGCACTTTTTGCAGCTACAAAGAAGGAATTCACCATTGCACGTGCAAATGGACTCAGATTTTTGCATACAAAGTTTCTATCTTCATGGATAGACTTCAAAATTTTAGGGCTTTTGCAAAGAAATCGTTTTTTCGCCTTCAAACACTATTCAAGAAGGCTTTTGGCATTCATTCTTCATATTTTGCAGGTTGGCATCCAGAGGAAGAAAAATATCGTTTTCTTCTCATCAAGATTTGGAAGCTCAAACATAGTGTTTTTTTAGTGTTCTTCGTGGATTCGGGATTGGGAAGCACAAAGGAACGCTTTTTCATGGTCCAATCTTCTAGGGCATCGCATTTTAGAAAAAAGTGGTCAACTTTTTCAGTTTTCATCAATCTGGGTCCATCTGCTTTTTGCTCCTCCTGAAGATCGGGAAACTTTATATTCCCAAAAATCTACTTTTCAGCGCTTTTTCGGGAAGCCCTCAACTTTTTCAAAATCTAATGAACTGGGTCTCTTCATAATGTGATTGTCTACAGAATCCAAACCTCGGCTTTTTTCTCTAGGAATCTGCTTTTTGGAGAGAAATGAGTCACCTTTTTGGGGCAGCGAAGATTTCCAAGAATAGAACTAAAAGTAGTAGTTAACTTGATGCCTTTTTTGAGATTAACTTGCTATTCTTGTTTCATGCTTATCTATTCTTTGTAAAATAGAAAATCAAATGTATAGTTGGAACTTTCCCTGCTTTTAAATCAGTTAACTGATTTTAGAAGGTGGTTAGTTAGTTGTCTTGTGTTAGTTTTAGAAATAAATCTTGCAAGTTGGCAAGCTAGTCAACTTAAAGCAAGGAGATTTTAGGGTTACCTACTCTTTGTTTGAGTATAAATAAGGGAAGCCTTGCCCATTATTTTGGGAATTGTTATTGTAAGAGCTAATTTGTAAGCCTATATTGCTGCAAATCGTTGTTCAGTTACCGTTCAACTTGTGTCAAGTGCAATCTAGTGTTTGATCGCACATTGTAAGCCTGTCTTTCCTACAATCTGCTGTCCTAGAAGTGTAACTGCTGTTAGAAATTGAGAAAAGTAAAAACTTATGCCTTCTTTGCTCTAATTTACTTGCTTGATCTCTTTCAGTTTCTTGTCTTATGTGTTTTGCTTGTATAATCTTTATTTCAGCTTACATCTTATAAGTACAATGAGTCTTCAGGTGTGATCTGGAAGTAAGTTTATTTAAGCTTCTGCGTTAATCAAATCATTCCTCGTTTACTTCTGACTCTCAAGCTCTGAGTTTACTTGAGTTGTCAAAAGTGTCTATAGTTTAGGCCTAGTTGTAGTTTGAAGTTTTGGAAAAGAGAAAACCTCAGCTACAACGCAAAGAGTTTTATAACCTTGTGCTCTTAGCTGAGAATAAAAATATTGGTAGTAGTTTAGTATTCTTTTTAAGCATCATCAACAAAGAGGGAGTTTCCCCTCCTAATTTGAAGAGCAATTTAACTGTGCATAGGTGTCCATTTCTAATCTGCATTCCAGAGGTGCGTATTGAAGCGCCAACAATTTTCTAGCGCCCACCGTGGGTCACAAGGCATAAAACTTCAAGAAAGCTTATGCTTTATGTCACAGGAATGACCATTTGGCATCCTATTGCATGGGAATAGATAATCCTGGCTAACAGGGTTTATACTAGAAGGAGGAAAGGCGGTGCTACAGATCCATTCTTTCAACAACCTCACCCTATAGAAGTTGGAGAGTCATCCAACGCAATTCCTGAAGTTAAGCAAGAAGTACCAGGAGTCAAGCAAGAAGAACCTGTGATCCAGTCAGAAGTAATGGATGATAACAAAAATAATGCAAATGCTGGCAATAACCGTGCTGATAGGAATCAGAGACATCCACCCCCATTACCTTGGGGTAACAACATTGGACCTTTGGCTTTGCAGGAAAATCATGAGTTACCTAAAGGGTCAAGGAAGCACTTCCCTCCGTTTCACAGCGACGGGAGTCAACACTCGAATGAACATATCTCTACATTCACAATGGCTTGTGTTGTGTTGCACGTGGCACATCAAGAGATCGCAGTGTCTCTTTGTGGAGACTCTTGTTGGGAATGATGTCGACTGGTTTAATCACCTGGAGCCAAGCATTATTACAAGTTGGGCAACTATGAATGAGAAATTTTTAACAAGATTCAAGCCCGTTGAAGACAGTCATTTGTTGTTTTCCCAACTTGAAAATTCAAAAATGGAGCACAAAGAGCCCATGAGGGAGTTTGTAGCAAGATTTAATTGTCTTGTTACACGAATTTCTTCTACACTTAATCCATCATCGAAGATTCTGATGAGTTGTTTCATAAATGCTCTTCCAACAAAGATAGCCTTCTTCCTGAAGATGGCAAAAGAAACGGAATTGACAGATGCGCAAGAACACACCATCGAGTTGGAGGATAATATGGTCACCTCCGGCAAGATGAAGAAGAATTCAATCAGACCTCTAGTTCAAAGTTTTGCAGATCCACTGCTACAGAAGGTAGCTAATGAGATGACTATCCTCAAGGCAGTTGCCTACTCAAGGGAAGCTTGCACCACCATCACTACAATATCAACCCCAACAACAGTATCAACCTCAGCAACCCTACCAACCAAAGAGGAATAATTTCCAACCTTTCAATAATTACAGGCCACGGTTGCTAGCACCTCCACCGAGACCAACGGTTGAAGCTGCACAAAATACATTATTTTGTTCTTTCCATGAGACTGATGCACATATCGGTTCTACATGTCCTGAGAATTTAAGATGAATCAAATCATAGGATGCGTTGATGTTGCACCCAATTCAAGTATTGTCCCTACACCAAGTTCAAATGTTGTCTTGCCACAAACGAACAACTTTGATGGCGACTCTACTACGGGATACTTTGATAGTGAACCTGTTATTGAAGAAGAAGACCTCCTCCACCACTACTCTCTTGCAATAAATCACGGAAGATATCCGATGCCTGTGTTTTCACATGCTCAGCACTTGAAAGTACAAAAGGAAGAAGAAGAGAGGCAAAGAGCTAAAGAACAAGTTAAGGAAGTGGTTGCAACTTCCACTTTTAAAAATTCACATGAGAATGTCAAGGTTTCTCAAGATTCATCTTTGGCAAATTTTGATGTACTAGATTCCATGACGAAGATCAAGGTTAAGATTTCATAGTTGGAGTACCTTCGTGATCACCCTGAGCAACTAGACAGAATAATACAATATGTAAAGAAAGAGGCTTCAATTCAGCCTACATTGCTCAAGTCATCTATTCCAGCGGAAGAAAAGCCCAGACCTTTCTATTTATCTCTATATATAGGTGGATTCAAATTGAGCAACTACATTATTGATTATGGCGCTTCGAACAAAATCATGCCTCTTCAAGTCATGAACGCTTTGGGGCTCTCATGCACAGAAACCCAGAACAAGTGTTATTCACTTGCATCAAAGTCAGTGTCGTTGGTTGGCCAATTAAAAGACACACAAGTAAGATTGGCAGCTTGTCCGGAGAAGAAATTCATGATGACTATCCTAGTGGCTGACATTCCAGCCAGCTACGGGATGTTGTTGAGTCAGAGCTTCTACAGAGATCTTGGTGGTGAGATACAGTTAGATTGGTCGTCTGCGACCATTCCTATAAAGGAGGGCAAAATCAAGATAGAACCTAAGCCCAAATCCCAATTCATAGTGGTGAAATCCCCAGACCCCCTAGCCCAAATTCTATACCAAGAAACAGGTTTGAATAATTATGTGACACTATCAAAGATAGAAACTGAAGACCAGAACATTGCTTGTCCTGAAAAGAGACAGACAAAGGATACAAAGTTACGAACAATTCAGTTTGATGGGGGTTGTTCAACTGCAGGTTCAGGAGCAAGGGAAATAATCGTCTCCCCTAAAGGACAGTTGTACCCATTTGCATTTTTCCTGCAATCAGAATTCACTGAAGTTGAAAAAGAGGCACTTTTGTTAGGCCTCAAAAATGTTGAAGACATGGGAATCGAACTCCTATGTGTTAAAGGGGATGTAGAGCTAATCGATGAGCCAATTAAAGGATATTTCCAAGTCAGAAAGGATCACCTACGGCATTATAGAAACCGAATTTGGAACACGATCGATTGGTTTGAAGTGTTTGACATTAGAGATATCCCGAGGATGGACGACAGCAAAATTGATGCCTCAATGGTATCTGCTTCCCTCTTTCGCCATATTTTGACTTTTGTCAGGGTGCCTTTTCTTGGGCGTATGAAGATCTGAGAATCTTCATCCCGAAGGAATTGTCTCCTGCAATACCCATTAGAAGAGAAGTGAAGCCTTTCAAGCAGAAGCAGCATCGTTGTAATCCATTCCCTCTGCCATACAACGAGCAGTACTTGAAGCATTTCATTCCTTCGGGGATGGAGTAATTTCCTTTTTGTTTTAATGATGTGCTTCCCCTTTCCGTAATGTGAGCGTTATGTTGTGATGTGTTTCCCCGTTCCGTGAAGTTTTTGTCGTGTTCTAGGTGTTTTTTGGGCGGTCTTGTTTTAGGTGGTCTGGGAAGTTCGAACTTATAGGTGATTTTAGAAAGTCCTGTCCTAGATGATTTTGGGAAAAGTCTTGTGATAGGTGATTAGGAAATGGTCCTACCTCTGATACCCAACTAATAAGACACTGGTCTATGCTTAAAAGTCTAGAGATTCTTGGTTCTCCTATGTCGTAAGTATCCGACATGGTCCCCAGACAGAGCCAATTGTTGTGCCCAATCAAAAAATTTGCTTCATTAAGGCATTTTGTAAAGAGTCATCAAAGTCTTCTAAAAAAATTCGTCAAAAGTCAAAATTTCTAAAAGTAGAAAGTTTTTATTTTTAGAAAGTTTCTAAAAATAGACTAGATTTAGGGTTTTTGGGGTTTGTTGTCAAATGGATGCTAGCAAAACTTTCTAAAAAAAAAAAAGTTTCTAAAAATAGAATCTTTGTTTGGAGGGCCCTTAACTAATTCTGATTGGTCAAAAATACTTCCCAATCAAATTGGTCCTGTCAAAATCATCAAAAGGTCAGGATTTCTCAGGTGGGTTAATTTTGCTCTTTTAGAAGGCAAAGCACGAGCTTCAAGGTCATCATTGTAGGATTATGTGCTACCAGGTATCAGATTCAAAGTCTCAAATGTTGTGCAGGCAACGTCAAAATGTCAACGATCGAGAAAAGGTGAAGTTCATGTGAAACAGAGGCCAACCCGAAAATGGTGAAATTTATAAAAAATTCTAACTATGGGATGTCTAGGCACCCCTGTCCAATTAGGGCGCCTAGCATTTGGCATCTTAGTCATTTTTCAGCTTTCATCGTTCATTGTTTGAGAACGGTGAATCTTGCTCATCAGTAACCTTCAATCACCCGGAAAACAAGATAAAAGCAACATTAGAGGCTGAGAAAAGCTGGAAAACATATCACTAAGGTTCAGACACGGTATGCTCAACATCCGGATGCAGGTGTCCGTCGTCTCGCAGAAATCAGTGATCAAAAGACGCAATTGGAAAAGGCAGAGATCAGGGGTGAAAGAAAGATGAAAACCATTGAAATTTGGCTCAGTCATGGGGTGCTAGGCACCCCTATCAGCCAAGGGTGCCTGTCGTTCATTGTTCGAAAACGGTGAATCTTGCTCATCAGTAACCTTCAATCGCCCAGAAAACAAGATAAAAGCAACATTAGAGGCTGAGAAAAGATGGAAAACATATCACTAAGGTTCAGACAAGTTGGTATGCTCAACATCCGGATGCAGGTGTCCATCATCTCACAAAAATTAGTGATCAAAAGACGCAGTTGGAAAAGGCAGAGATCAAGAGTGAAAGAAAGATGAAAACCATTGAAATTTGGCTAAGTCATGGGGTGCTAGGCGCCCCTGTCAGCCAAGGGTGCCTGGGTTTTCAACTCTTAGAATATTTTCAACCCCGCCATTCCTTTTTTCCATTTCAACCTCCGTTGATCACTTTTGGGGTCTACAATCATGATCAGACGGTGTCCAACGCCAATATGAAGCTGGGGATCACTTCAACAGTGGTCAAACATGAGATTGCCATGGTCAAATAGATTTTATCAGTTATCAATACCAGATTGTCGGCTCGTCGAAGTTGGAGGTAGGCCTCGTCGGAAGCAGAAGCAAGCAAAAGTTGAAAAACGAAGAAAATGGCTAACATTGGAGAGGTTTTACATGTTTGATGATGTCATCAAATGCATATGTTTTTTCCAAAAATGTGCGTTCACGCGTACCCTTTTTGCAGCTACAAAGAAGGAATTCACCGTTGCACATGCAAATGGACTCAGATTTTTGCATACAAAGTTTCTATCTTCATGGATAGACTTCAAAATTTTAGGGCTTTTGTGAAGAAAGCAGTTTTTCGCCTTCAAACTCTATTCAAGAAGGCTTTGGGCATTCATTCTTCATATTTTGCAGGTTGGCATCCAAAGGAAGAAAAATATTGGTTTCTTCTCATCAAGATTTGGAAGCTCAAACGGAGTGCTTTTTCAGTGTTCTTCGTGGATTCGGGATTGGAAAGCACAGAGGCATGCTTTTTCATGGTCCAATCTTCTAGGGCATCGCATTTCAGAAACAAGTTGTCAGCTTTTTCAATTTTCATCAATCTGGGTCCATATACTTTTTGCTCCTCTTGAAGATTGGGAAATTTTATACTCCCAGAAATCCACTTTTTTGGCATTTTTTCGGGAAGCCCTCAGCTTTTTCAAAATCTAATGAATTGGGTCTCTTCAGAACATGATTGTCTACAAAACCCAAACCTCAACTTTTTTTCCAGGAATCCGCTTTTTTGAGAGAAATGAGTCACCTTTTTGGAGCAGCGAAGATTTCCAAGAATAGAACTAAAAACAACAATTAACTCGATGCCTTTTCTAAGTTTAACTTGCTATTCTTGTTTCATGCTTATCTATTCTTTGTAAAATAGAAAATCAAATGTATAGTTGGAACTTTCCCTGCTTTTAAATCAATTAACTAATTTTAGAAGGTGGTTAGTTAGTTGTCTTGTGTTAGTTTTAGAAATAAATCTTGTGAGTTGGCAAGTCTAGTCAGCTTAAAGCAAGGAGATTTTAGGGTTACCTACTCTTTGTTTGAGTATAAATAAGGGCAGCCTTGCACATTATTTTGGGAACTGTTATTGTAAGAGTTAATTCGTAAGCCTGTATTGCTGCAAATTGCCTTTCAACTTGTGTCAAGTGTAATCTGGTGTTCGATCGCACATTGTAAGCCTATCTTTGCTACAATATGCAGTCCCAGAAGTGTAACTGCTGTTAGAAATCGAGAAAAGTGAAAACATATGCCTTCTTTGCTCTAATTTACTTGCTCAATCTCTTTCAGTTTCTTGTCGTATGTGTTTTGCTTGTATAATCTTTGTTTCAGCTTACATCTTATAAGTACAATGAGTCTTCAAGTGTGATCTGGAAGTAAGTTTATTTAAGCTTTTGTGTTAATCAAATCATTCCTCGTTTACTTCTGACTCTCAAGCTCTGAGTTTACTTGAGTTGTCAGAAGCGTCTATAGTTTAGGCCTAGTTGTAGTTTGATGTTTTGGAAAAGAGAAAACCTCAGCTACAACACAAAGAGTTTTATAACCTTGTGGTCTTAGCTGAGAATAAAAAGATTGGTAGTAGTTTAGTATTCTTTTTAAGCATCATTAGCGAAGAGGGAGCTTCCCCTCCTAATTTGAAGAGCAGTTTAACTGTGCATAGCTGTCTGTTTCTAATCTACATTCCAGAGGTGCGAATTGAAACACCAACAGAGATGATAGGTTTCAATCCCTCCTCCTGTAATGCCCCAACTTTTACACCAAGACATTAACGAACAATTTTCCACTATACAAAAGAGGCATGTAATAAGCCCCACCACACTATATTGCACTCAAGGTGTCACCACCACAAGTATAGAGATACATACATGGCCCCCAAAACACAATGCAGGATGGCCTAAGCAAAAGACTCAACCACAAGGAACATAAATCCTGGTTGGGACAAGGAAAGAGGCATAGAAGAGAGGTAAGATTCCCCCGAAGTCGTTGAAATACCCTTCTTACGCTACTACTAAAACACTCCCAAAACTCTTAGGGTTATGGCGAGAAGGGAGACTAGGATTGCCAATGCTAGGACCCTTCAACAGAGGTCACCTCTCTCCCTTGACTTTTGATAAGGTATCATACATCTTAGAAGTCCAAGTCAAGACAAGATAGTATTGAACCCCTGACAAGTCTGATGCCCCAATATTGGATTCAGGCCAAATCCGATATCTAGCAGATTGGTATTGGGCTTCAATCAAGTTTGATACACAACAAACTAGTATCAAAATCCAAGTTCGACATCCCAATATCAGAATCCAGCTATCCAATACAAAACAGATCAACATCAAACTCCAGCCAAGTTCAATACAAACAAACTGATATCATACTTCGACAAGTCTGATATCCCGCTATTGAACTCAAGGCAAGTTCAATATTCGACTTAATTGTATTGGACTTTCCACAAGTCCAATACTTAAACATGATTCAAGACCCCAATTGCCTAAGGCATAGAGATCCAACAATTCTAAGTAACACTAAGGCACCAATAACATTGGAACACAATATCACTTAAATATTCTAGGCATGGAAGATACATTGAGACCATTTCTTCAAGAACCACAAACAATACTAACAAGAGAACTCCAAAGGCAACAAAGACCAAGCAACTCCAATACGTCGACAAGGTATCAAGTTTCTAGGGATTCCAATACCTACTGAGGAAAGAAACCTGGTAGAAATCTAATTTATTCAACTTACCTCTGAAAACATGTACATGTAGTGTCCGCAATTTTTATGTGTCAGCATAAAATTAAATAATTAATTTAAGTTGTTGAAAAGAGTAAATTAAAAAAAAGGACAACTTAAATTAATGGTCCAAAAGTAACAAGTTAGAAAAGTTAAATATTTTGATTAAGTTACTTTTTGGATGAATTCTCAAAAGAATTAAATAAAAAGTGAAAAGGAAAAAAGATGAGAATTCAAGAAGACACGAGGAGTTACAAGAGGAGAAGAATAAAAGATTTGGGAGAGCCTTTCGCTGGTATGCTGATTTTAGACTTTGGGATAACAGGTTTTTTGTGGGTTGAACAGAGTTCACCACATCCTTTTGGAGGACGGAAACCCTCTAAGAGAAGATCAGCTCCGGTGGTGAGATTATCCACCCTAGCTGATTGCAGGAGAAATCACTCAAGTTTCTCGCTTGGTTTTAAAGATTGAAGTTTTGATGAAATTTGTAAGTCTTCTATGAAGACAAATTTCAGAGTTTTGGGTGATATTTTCTAAATTACAATTTGGTATGAATTGATATCTATTCTTCAGGGAATAATTTTCAGTATCGTTCAGCTTTAATTAATTTGTACAGAACAGGCTTGGCAAAGGAGTTGAATCAATCCCTTTAAGGATATCAACATTAAAAATTCTATCGTAACTTCATCAATATTGTTTGGGCCAATTTTATAAATTGTAATTTCAAAGCATTAAAGTGACTCAAGATGGGTATGAATTTTGCTAATTATGTTTGAAGTTGGAAGAACATCGGGATCTGTTTGGTTTGTAAAGGTTTTGATGAGTGATTTGGTGTATGGAGGTCCAACATTAGGAATTAATGATATTTTAATTGAATAATGAGTTGAAGAATGTTCGAGGATGAAATTAGATTCTGGAGTCGCAATTCATAGATAATTGAAGCTTTGAGAATCGCAATTTGTGTTGGAGAAAGAAGACATTACTTTAAAAGTTAAAGAAAAAGGAACGATTGGTAGCTTCTCAGGAATCAGGTAGGGCAATTTCCAACCCAAAAGAGATTGCAATCTCATGAATAACTAATACAAGGGGTATTATTACGTATGAGGATACAATGTCCCGAGTTACACATTTGCATGATTTTACATATTGTTACAACTACAAAGCAAGAGTAGAGATCACCACAATATATCATCCAAGCTTCTCTGAAAACCTACAAGTCCCCAACAATGGTTCCATGCCACTCAACCACATGGAATGCACAATTCCACCCCACCCTGCTACGAGATAGCTCAAGGGCCATATCACAGTCACAACAAGGGAACAAAACTTGCACTCACAACAACATGATGCATACAACACAGGTTTAATCACACAAATAGCCAAGAAATTCATCCAATCACACATGGGGGCTAGAGGACGGTCACTCATCAAATGCAAAATTCGATGACTCAAGGACAAGGATACTAAAGGAAGGTGAGAAATGTCATTGCAATAGCTCCACAGCTCTATACGACAAAACACATGACCCCTTCTTTAGGTGGAGTAACCCCAACACCCATCAACCCAAAAGTGGTGGCATATCCTGAACGCACATACCAAGCCTATGAAAGCACTCTGATAGTCATTGCATGACATCCATGCTTGGTCTCTACAAGCACTCCAACCTTTTGCCAAAATTTGTTTCTTGGTTTATTACAATTACCCCATCAATTCACTTAGTTATCACTTGATTACAATAACCCCCACCCATTATAACCTTGGACTCACCTTCCAGACTTGAAACAACAACGTTGAGGTCCACTCCTTCCAACTACTAAACCTCAATCCTAAGTTCCTTGCGCATCGAACCATTTGGGCACAACCCAAAAACCAAGTGTGGGAAGCAAAAATCATGTCTAGACGAGGTTTCGATAGGGACCTAGACGAAAGAGAAACAAGTAATCATTTCAAGCAGCATTGCAAAAAGAAAGTTTCAAGAGGGTCTTGCACAAGAAGAACAATAGTTCTAAAAAAGTGAGAATTTTCACAAAATAAAAACCCCCTTTGATACACACACATAGCAAAATTCTTTGATAGCAAAACTTGAATTTCTTAACTCTTTTAAAGGTTTACCATTTTCTTCCATTTACCCAACTGTCACCTACAATGTGCTCCTCTCTTAGTTCAACTTCATGCCAAATAGACACTTTCTAGCTCTTTCTATCATCTCTATAACCTCCAACGAACTAGAAAGGAAGAAAGGACACAAGAGGATGATTAACAAACCAAGAGAATGGGTGAAAACCAGAGAAGAAAAACAAGAGAGTGTGCAAGAAGAAAATTTCCTAAGGAATGAGCTGCCATAGGGAAAATGTCAAATTTTTCTCAAGCACACATTTCGTACTCAACTCCCTATTATGATACCATCCTACCTCCTACTTCTTCTTCCGCATTAATAATTTTTGGTACTTTTCTCCCCTTTCCTACAATCACCTTAATTAGAATGTCCTACTCCCTAGTGCTCCCTTTTCTTTTTATTAACTCCATTTTTTTAATATTTTATTTCATTCTTCTCATAAATGTATTTTACCTTTTTCCAAACTAACATTAATTAAATGAACCCATTAATTTCCTTTCCTTGTTATTTAATTTTGGATCATGAATAATTCAAATTACAACTTAGCCAGATGCAATAATTTAACAAGGATCATTTCAAAATGCATTATGCAAAATTACCATGGAGAGATTCACTCGATGAAATAGAAACAATGCAGCGAGGGGAATTGACAATCCCACATATATATTTACAATTCTCTTCACAACACAAACAAACTCCAAAATCACCATCGATTTAAATCCAAATATTCAAGGATCTCATACAACACATCTCGTATTCGATTTGAATAAAATAAGGGTTAGCAAACACATTAGACCCAATGCGACATCTCCGATATAACCACCATCAGGGAGATAACCCAAACCTACATACTCAGGTGGGGAAATAACCCTATACTTGTGCACTCAATTCACACATTAAGCACACATATATGCATACATATAATATCCAAAGCAATATAAAATCACCCAATGGGATACAATATAGCATATAACTGACTCATCATATTAATTCAATGTCAATGTACATTATTCAACATGTAAAAATGATAATCAATAAACACCCTCATTGCCAACATAGTAATCATAGCATCCATTTATGAACATGTATGTAAATATAAGTGTATCCACAGAATAACATAAAATATGAACATTGTTAGATTTACACGAAATACATGCTCAAAATCCAAAAGCCAATACAAAATTACATCAATGGCTCTTCCATGACAAAAGATCACAGTAAGACAATCAACGGGATTACATCCAAAGCCTCAAAATATATTAAGTGCTAACACCGGGGCATTACACCTCCGACTCAATAACATGTTGAAACCCTCTATCCAAGGGCAACCTTAGAGGAATATAGTTGAATACCATGTTATGCTTATCCAAGATGAATTGAATGTCAACATGATAAGATTTCTCACCCATGGGCATGATGAAACACAATGCTGCCTAACCCTCCATCCTCTTAGTTGAAACAACCCTCAGGGTTCTATTGGACAATCCTCGAAGAATCACCTCCTTACCTTTGAATTTCAACTCCATAGTCTAAGATTTTTGGGAGAACTTGCCATGTGAGTGCAACCATTGCACGCCCAAAACAAAATATATCTCACCTATGTCAACCACATAAAGAAATCATCATATACTGTATGCCTCACGAAGGTGATATCAAGGATTCAAGATGTTGAATCCTCCTGGTGCAAGGGATAGTAAATCCATCAGCCACAAAAACATTAAATCCTAAAATCATCCATCTTCAATCCCATCCTACTCACCAATCCTCATCAATGAAGTTGTGGGTGTCCCCACTATCAATCAACACCATCACTCTATGACCCTGCAAAACTCCTCTAACTCGAAAAAGATGGTACTTGGGTGTTCCCAAAAGAGTAGCAAGGTTGCCTCTCAAAGACTCTTTTTCTTCCTTGCCCTCGTGCTCTATCTCATCGACAACAACCTTAGGCTCAAGTTATCCTACCTCTAACTCTTCATCAGAAATGACCTCTATGTGGTGTACTTTTCCCTTCCCCAAACATCTATGTCCTAGATCCCATGGCTCTTTGTAATGAAAAGCATAATTTCTTCCTTCAAAGTTAGTCCTTGGATTCTTCAATCCTACTTGGTTTTGGAGGTAGTGCCTTAGGTTGAGGGAAAACCCTTTGAA
This sequence comes from Sequoia sempervirens, assembly GCA_007258455.2. Classification (NCBI taxonomy): domain Eukaryota; kingdom Viridiplantae; phylum Streptophyta; class Pinopsida; order Cupressales; family Cupressaceae; genus Sequoia; species Sequoia sempervirens. Next base: position 7,697 of record VDFB02124879.1, on the reverse strand, counting down.
AAGGTTTCTTATGTTGCCCTAATGGTGAAACCTTGGAATTGAATTTGTTCTTGGCCACTGAATCCTCCAAATTCAAAGCTATGGCATCCTACAGAGATACTAGATCAAAATTCTTGACCAAACCCTTGAATGGTTCGGCTAGTCCCTCCACAAATAAGACAATGAGTCTTCTCTCTATCACATATGGAACAATTACTACATAACCATCCACTATACCATGCTATCTCAATTGGGCTAGCCCCTTGAAATGGATCTCAAGGTCCTTCTTATCAAACCTATCCATGAGTCTCTATGTAAAATCAGCATAGGTAACAATATGGTTATGCCCTTGTGTTATCAACTCATGATGCCACCACTCATGGGTTATGGCCTCCAAATGAAGGATTGCAAATTTAATGGCTTCTTCTTCCAACATGGACTGAGTTAAAGATATGTGTCCAACTTTTGGACCCAAGCACATGCAATACTTTTCCCGAACCATCAAAAGGAGGAAGAGTTGACTTAACCTCTATTGCAAATCTCTATGGGGTGGTTGTGTAGGAGGTCTTCTTTCAGTTCTTGGCCTGTTCCTTGATCTGAAATTGCAAAAGTTTGCAAATGTAATCTGATTTATGATATGAGTACCAAGACCCATGTACTCATCCATGCAAGCATTGATGTCATATGTTGTTGGATTCTTCTCCTCTTCTTCAGGTGGTGCCTCGATTCTAGGCAAGAAGGTAGGCTGAAATGGCTTAGTTTCTAATCCATTTGAAACATTGTAACTATTTGTGTGATTGGATTAGCCATTCTATAATGTCCCCATTTTAAGCACTACGCTTTCCAGTGACTGTTAGCCTATTCCGGAGGCCCGTAGGCAAGTTGGGAGCAATAATTAGGATTTCCTATTTTTTTAGGAGGATGTTTTGGCAGTTTTGGAGGCTTGCATGTTGGAGTTTTCTAGTTTAGATTCTGGATTCCTTCTGGGTTTTCAGAGAGCTTCGCGATGGTGTGACATGCAACTGAAACAGAGGACTTTTCCGGACTTACTATTTTTAGTAAGTTGCGATGGCTGCTCAAAAAATGGTTAAAATGCATTTGGACACACTATTTTTAGCAGTATGCTATTTTTAGTAAGTGCTATTTTTAGCAATGTTATTTTTAGCAGGGTTTCAACAAGTCAGTTCAGAGGCTATTTCAGGCAAATCAGTTTGAGCAGTTTGGTCTCCCGCACTCTTGGAGCTTATTCTAGTAAATTCAACATTCTTGGTTGAATTTATATTTTAAATGAATTTCTGGCTAAGGCTTGGATGAAATAATGTTTAAGTGGAAAAATATTTCAAAAGCAAAAGTGGACGACCTCATGAGGAGATATTATTTAAGTCCTTAATAAAGTTATATCCTTCATATGCCTTGGATGCCTAGCCTTATGAAATGCAAATGCAAACTCAAGACAAATGAGGATTTCACCTTGGGTGCCCTAATTGGAAGGAAAAGTGGATTTGAATTGAGGAGAAAAGTTATAAATAAGTGCCTTGGCTTTCATTTGGCATCATCCATGAAGAAATTATAATGAAGTGTTGCCGAAATGGTGACTCTATAGCTTCGAGGAATGCATCCCTCCTATCAATCTTGGTTTCTTGCTTGAAAGATAGCAACTAGCTAAGAGAAAAGGTTGTTCTTTACACTGAAGAACAGATGGAGCTCATTGGAATGATGGTGTTTGAAGTTTTCTGAAGTTCTTTGGTGTTTTTGATGTTTGCAGGTTGCTGGTTTTTGGTGTGGCTGTAGGTTGTTTTCGCTCATAACTCATTAGGTGAATTATTGTTGGTTGTGGGTAGTGGCTCATTCCATTCCCTTGTCATAGGCGTCCCTTTTTACAGATTTCCAGATTTTATCTTGCTGTTTTGAATTTTATCTTAGAGGTCGCCCTTTCTCCCAGGCCGTACCATGCCTGTGGATGTCTTGGGATTCGTGCTTAATTTATTGGTGAGTGTTGGAAGCAATTTCAATGTCTAGTTTGGGTTGCCATCTCTCCTAGTTTCATTTGCATCTTATTTCATATCAATCGGATGAGTTTTGGAGGAGTTAGGAGCATTTTGGAGTATTTCATGTTTGCTGGTCTGAGTTTTGTGCTTGCTGGTTTTATATATCAGATTGTCATAAGTTTGGGTTTTGGGTGCGTTTTTCATAGTTGTGAGCTTTAGAAGTTTGGTGGAGCATATAATAATATTTTAGAGTGATTGGGCAACAATATCTCATTGTTATTTGCAGATCATATCTTATTGTAAGACTGATATCAGTAGTACTGATTCAGTCGTCTTCTTTATGCAACTTTACTTCTATATTTCCCACTCATAGTGGAAGGGACAGGCCTCGCCGTCCATGCTCTTTACTTGTATTTCCCACTCTTAGTGGAAGGGACTGGCCTCGCCATCCATTTACTTTTTGTATTGCCCGTTGAACAAGTGGAAGGGGTTGGCAAGCCACCCATTACTTTCATGCACTTTGTAATCCTCATAATGTTGATCGGCTGAGCCGTCAATCTACTCCCGCTGAATAAGTGGTTGAGTTGCATAATCATTGTATTTCCAACACTTTCAGTTTATTAGCTAACAATCCCCAGCGCCATATGCTCACACCTCGCCCGTCATTGGGATCTTGGTGTACATTCTTGGTGTAGGGTTACTTTCAGAGCTGGTTTTGGTTTTGCTAACACTGACAGGTGAAGTTGTTGATGTGAAAATTTGAAAAAATTGTAAAGGGGTTATTTCAGTGGTATCAGAGCCAAGATCCTGCCATCCTATTGTTGTGACCTAATTACACTGCCCATTGCAAATGGGGACCCTTGTTGTTCCGCTTTTTAGGTTTTGCTTTCGCGGCCTCGTTTTGTCTGCTTCTTCGCTTGGGGTTTTGAGTCTTAATTTTGAACGGTCACCCGAGTCGAGTCAATGAGTTTTACCTGGATGGTATAAATCACCCATCGTGCTTAGAAGGCTCGAGACTAGATCGATCAGTCGTTTTACGATTCGACACCTCCAAATTTTAGGGTTTCTCACCCCGGCCCCCTATTTTTAGGACCTACTTTTTTGGCACTTTTGGGCAATTCTGGGATCCCTATTTTTTAGGGTCTATTTTTGGAAAGTTGCTATTTTTGGAAAATTTCTATTTTTAGAAAGTTTCTATTTTTAGAAGGGCCACGAGTTTCGAAAACGCACTCAGAAGTTCGAAACGAGCATCGAAACTCTCAGAAAATCGATTCGAAGATTTTTTGAAATTTTGGTAAAAATCTGGAAAATCACATAAAAAGTTCAAAAAATCTGGAAAATTCGTTCAAAAATGGTGAGAAATTCTGGAAAATCACAGAGAAATCTGGTAAAGAGCACAGAAAATAGTGAATGAGATGATGAATTCATCAAGAAATTGCTAAAAATTCATGAAATCTGTCAAGAAATCTGAACATTCATGAAGAAATCTGAACATTCATGTAGAAATCTGGGCAAAACTGAACATTTATTCATGGAGAAAACTGAGATATGCACCTTCAGCTCACAAGATCATGGTGAAGTACAGAGGAAGTCAATGGTGAAGGTATCAACCTTAGTCAAGTATCAATGGCATAAAAATCTGAGCAATGGCAAAACAATCAGGGAAGTCCGCTTTAACATAAGCTGGGTAAAAATGGTCAATGGCAATGAATCTGTTGAAGTCCGCCCTGTCCATGTTGTGATTGACAATGAAAGCTAGGAAGTCCGCCCTTGGGAGAGAAGGAAAATGGCAACAGATTCAAGGAAGTCCGCCTTGAATATTGGACAATGGCTAAAGAAACAAGGAAGTCCGCCCTATGGAAAGAGTAAAATGTCTAAGGCAAAGAAGGAATCGCCAGACCATCAGCCAAGTCCGCCCCTAAGATAACTGTCCAATGGCAATAAAAACTAGGAAGTCCGCCACCCAATGGCAACAAAATAGAGGAAGTCCGCCCATGGCAATAAGGAAATGGCCAAACAAATGATGAAGTCCGCCCTTGTCATGGCCTAAGAAGTAACAAAGTCCGCCCAGCCAAAGATGGAAATGGCTACCAACAGGCTGAAGTCCGCCTTGTCCAATGGCCAAACATTGAAGGAAGTCCGCCCTCCAACCAAGGCAAGTGGCAATCAAAACATGCAAGTCCGCCCTAGGCATAAAGTGTATGGCAAGAAAGAGGTCAAAGTCCGCCCTAAGCAAAAGTGTCCAATGGCAACAAAATGTGGAAAGTCCGCCCTTGAATAAAAGAAAAAATTTGGCTAAGGCATGGACAAAGCCAAAGTTAAAGTGGCCAAATTATAGCTAAAGTCCGCCATGTTTAGGAAGAAAAAAAATTGAAGTCTAAACCTTTGGAAGATTAAAATATGCATGGCACTTTGAAGATTCGCCCAAGTGACTAAAGGAAATCTTCGCCATGGCTAGGAAAATGGTGGAAAGATCAAGCGAATGGACTAAATAAAATCGGACATGGCAAGCTAAATCATGGAAAATCAAGAGAATTTGGACAAATAAAATCAGACATGGCGAAAGAATTTTGGACAAGGGACAAGTTATGGCTAGAAAAATATTGGACATGGCTAGGAAAAAGTTGGACATGGCTAGAAAAATGTCAAACGAGAAATATTTATGGCCAAATAAAATTGGACATGGCCAAATATTTTTGGAAAACGGTTAAAAAATCATGGCCAAACCAAATTGGATGCTAGAAATTTTGGCGAGAAAAATGGGACAAAGATGAAAATTCGCCTAAGGCATTGGCAAGGAAATTTTCAAAAATCAAAAATAATTCGCCATAAAACGAATGGGTTGGAATGGACACATAAAATAATTATTTTAATTATTTTAATCATTTATTTTCCAACACCAAAAAAGAGATAAGTCTTGAAAATTTCGAAATTGGAAAGAAAGATAAAGATCTTTGTTAAACTGGAAATGAAATTAGAAACTTTCCCGGACGAGTTTATTGAGGATAGAACTTGCCATTCGGAAGCAAAGTGAAAGATGAGTTCGAACTTGATTCAAAGGAAACATTGCAAATTTACTAAAATGATCGACCCTCTCACTTCTATAAGTGATTTCGTTTTTTCATTTGTGCAATCACTCGATTTTGAGAAGAAAAGTTGTGAGAAAGGAATTGTTTAAGGCAAAAGGCTGAAGAAATTTGCAGCAAGGTGAAAGAAATAATCTGTTATCAGCTTGCATTGCTATCGTGATCACGTCTCCAAGGAGTCACAAGGCAGATTTTTCTTGTCCATTTCATGTTAACATGATACTTCACCATTTAGTTTTCTTTCCAGCTTGTTATTTTTCGCGAAGTCTAATCTGATTACCAGCTGGAATGTTCTTTCAAACTGATTTTAATGTCGAATTCTGATTTTCCTTTCTTCCTTCTCTTGCAGATCTATTTTTCGAAGTTGCCAAGAAGAAAGAGTACAAGAAAGAAATCCAGCGCCTAAAGGACTACATCCAACACTTGACAAAGCCACTAAACGAAGGTGAACAGGTGGCGCCTTTACCTCCAACCGCTTCACAGGAACCAGATGCAAATTTTGAAAAAGAATTGACAACAGCGAGGGAAGCTAAAAGCTGGATGGTTGGAAGGAAAGAAGAAGCGTTGGTGTTTGCAGAAAAGTTGGCACATATAAATGAACAGGCTTCCTTCATGCTTTCGCGAGTTGCAGATCTTGCAGAGTCATGGAATAGTCTTGAGGATATTCAAAGCAGGATCATCCCATACATTCGGGAACTGAAGGGCATTCCTAAGCAAAGACTGATCGAAGACAAGGTTATTGAAGCCGGAGCAGCGTATGACTTCAACGGATGGTACTATGCTTTGATCTCAAGGAAAGGAGTCCTCGAAAAGGTGAAGCAGGACAGTGGTAGAGTTGAAGAACAAGTAAAAGAAATTCAAAGAAAAATCTATGAGATGGCTGCAGATATGCTAGACAAGGAAATTGTCCGAAGGAAACACTTGCGGCCAAGGAGTTTGAAAGAGCAAGTACAGAAAGTTTTCTCCACCACCGGGCCAATCATGAAAGAAGGATTCACCAAAGTGTTCGAATTCATGGCCATCAGAAGTTCTTTCTTGCTGCAGGAGCCAGCATGGGCGACTATGTTTGCAGAATGTGCCGAGAACTTGGATTTGCTGGAGTACAACATCAGCGTGCTGCCCGACATTGCCATGGAGGAGGTCGACCTGATAGTGTCTAGGTTCGCCGAACGTGAGGCTGCACAAGTGGATAAGGATGACACTCCAGTTATCTAGTGTTCTCTTCAGTTAACTGATTGTGGTTTTGGAAACCCTAATTAGGGTTTAGTTCCATTTAATCTTGGCCATTGATCTTGAATCAATCTCGGCCGTTCTTTGTAATCTTGAAAAACTATATAAACCCCCCCCTCACTCTCTCATTCTCATTAGAAATTCATTAGACAGGAGATAATAGTTAGATTCTTAGAAGTTAGATATTCATTAAGCAGTTAGAGCAGATTTGGGATAGTTAGAAATAAAGAGAGAGTTCTTATGAGATTGTTGTGAAAAGCTACTTTGATAATGAAGTTCAAATGCATGAGGTGCTTTGAGTACTTGATTGTTGAATAGTTGCATGGTCGCATATTTTCTTTCCCACTTAGCAGATTTGAATTAAAATGTATGTTAGAAGAATGATTGATTGATAACAGAGATTAGTGAAACCGAGCTCATACTTTCTTTGGGTGGATGATTTCACTCAATGTGCAAAGTTAGACTGAGCTTTACTGTGGATGCTTAACTTCTGTTTTAATAATTGTTGTTCGATCTGATGGCAATTATTTATCACGTGAAAATCACAAGCACATTCCTAGAAGATTGCACTTGCTCTGCGTAGTTGTCGTTGAACGTGGCGAAACAGAGTATGGTTTATTTGGTTTCACTTAGTCTTCGTCTTCGCTTGATTTCTTAGGAGTAGCATAGAGTCTCTAAACCCTAAATCTTTTTCACTTTTTTTATATAAATCAAAAAACCCAAAATGGTACTGCATTTATGTCTCCACTTCTTCGAATAACTTGCAAAATCTTACTTGTGCCCACAGGAAATCACATCCATACCACAGAGCCTATCCACATTCATCTTAAACATTGGAATTACCCTATGACCTCACTTGCAATCTTAGCATAGGAAGTAGTTTTTCAAGAGAGAATAGAGCGTCTGTGACACTTTGTTCTAAAATGTTTGTTGTGTCATAAAACACGCATCAACTATGAAAAAACAAAGCTCAATTGTCAGGTGAGTGACAGAGAAATCAGATTCTACACCAGAGGTCAGAACTCAATTTTAATTTTCAGAAGTTCCAAAGATGTTACATTTTTTGAAGTTCAGGAACCGTGAGAAGTCAAATTTGATTATGGCTTCTGAAGAAGAAAGCAGATTGGCAAGGTCACTTTCCATTGCTGATACAAGGCTCAATGAAGAATGTCAGATAAAAGGTGAAGAAGTGAGTATATTATCAGAGTTGGAACATTGTTTGAGCCAAGTCCAACAATCACCTACTGAATTGTTGAAGAAGGCATTATCTCCTGCCATAACCTCTTTGATTCATCCTTATTGGATAGGGCATCCAGATGAAGAAATAAGTTTGTCGGTTACTTCATATGCTTCAATGAAGTTGTAAGAACACTCCGTGCCCTAGTTTCTGATGTTGGTTTTTTTTTTTTTTTTT
>VDFB02124878.1:0-19877 GCA_007258455.2 Sequoia sempervirens | reverse complement strand
GGTTTACCACCAATGAGGAAGATCAGTCATTAGATTGACTTAATTCTTGGAGCTATTTTGCCAAATAAGGCAGCTCATAGAATGACTCCAGTAGAAAATGAGGAGTTGAACAGACAAGTTCAAGAGTTGTTAAGAAAGGGTTTGATATGGGAGAGTTTGAGTCCATGTGCAGTACCTACAGTACTAGCACCAAAGAAGGATGGGGAGTGGAGGATGTGTATAGATTCCCGAGCCATAAACAAGATAACAATCAAGTACAGATTTCCCCTGCCAAGGATGGATGACTTGATGGATTGTTTGAGTGGAGCTCAGTACTTCACAAAGATTGATCTAAAGAGTGGATATCACCAGATCCGGATTTGAGAGGGAGATGAATGGAAGACTGCCTTCAAGACCAAAGAGGGCATGTACGAATGGTTAGTCATGCCTTTTGGGCTAACCAATGCACCGAGCACATTCATGTGGCTCATGAACGAGGTACTAAAAAAATTTCTGGGAAGTTTTGTTATTGTGTATTTAGATGATATTTTTATTTTCAATAAGACGTTGGATGAGAATTTGATGCATATTCAGAGAGCCTTTGAGAAGTTAAGAGAAGAGAAATTATTGATTAATCTAAAGAAGTGCAGTTTTTTGAAGAGGGAGTTAGTGTACTTGGAGTTTGTTGTCTCAGCAGAAGGTCTCAAGATGGACCCAGAGAAGGTGAAGGCTATTTTGGAATGGCCTACCCTAAGAACTGCTACCGAGGTGAGATCTTTCCATGGTATGGCTAGTTTTTATAGAAATTTTATTAGAAACTTCAGTAGTATTTGTGGACCCCTGACTGAAACAATGAGAGGGGATAGAAAATAATTCAAGTGGAGCACTGAAGCGGCAAAAAATTTTGAACTGTTGAAGTAGAAAGTGACAGAGCAACTTGTTCTAGACCTCCCAGATTTCAACAAGGTGTTTCAGGTGGATTGTGATGCCAGTGGTTGTGCCATTGGAGCAGTATTGAGCCAAGAAGGTAAGCCCATTGCCTATTTCAGTGAAAAGTTAAATGATGCCAAGAGAAAGTATTCTGTATATGATCAGGAGTTTTATGCAATAGTTCAAGTATTAAAGAAATGGAGACATTATTTGTTGCCGAAGGAATTTGTTCTATATACTGATCATCAGGCCTTGCAGTACCTAAATAGTCAGGGAAAATTAAATCAGAGGCATATGAAATGGGAAGAGTTTTTGCAGAGTTATACCTTTGTTTTGAAACATAGGAGTGGGAAGTCAAATAGGGTTGCAGATGCCCTAAGTAGGAGGCATACATTGATGACAAAGATGTAGATTGAATGTTGGTGTAATTAATATTTAATTACACATTAGCATAAGTTTACTTAGGCATATTTAATTCCTAAGTTTTAGGCTTTATCTTTATCTTATCGAGCTATCTTGTTGCTCAAGATAAGATTAGGTTTGCATCTTTTCTTTTATAAAGCAAATCATATCTTGTAATTAATTGAATTCTCGAATAATTAATGTTGCACATCTTTTTGCAACCTCTATGCTTTTTCTATTTTTCTCTTCTATGGAAGGTATTTTCTAGTTTGCAATCAGATCATGGGTTTCTAACATGGTATCAGAGCCTTGATTTGCAGCCTCTTCTCAGATTTCTGGAGAGATTCATTGCAGAATTCATTCGAGATCCCTCAAGGTTTTTTCTCTTTGAGTATATTCATGCGGCGTTTTGGATTAGATCAGGCATCACCATTGGATTCAGAGCGCTGGAAAAAGTTAGGATTGACTTTTATTTTGCAGATTTTGGCCATCATTTGCCAGATCTGTGAGGGTTTGAAGTTCAGAGATTTTTTGCAAGATCTGGGGGTGGCCGAATTTTTGGAGTAGTTTGAGCAAAAACGGAGGTCACCATTGTGTTCGCAGCGGCCAAAAACCCTAAGAACGCCCTTCGTTTTGTCGATTTTGGTGCAGTTGATCTGGAAGGAAAAAAAAATTTGCTTGGGGGGCCGTACGACCTCCCCAGCATGTGTTACAAGGCTCAAAAATCAAAAAAAAATTCAAAAACCACATTTTTTTGAAATCCAGGCCACCGCTACTAGTTATGGACACACCCGCCGCCCGGCGGCCACCACTCCACCGCCACCGCCAGGAATCTCCGCCACCTCCTCCGCTCTCCTCCGCCAGGCTGCTACCGCCACCAGAGTTGTCCACCAGTGGTGCCTCCCCATTGCTCCGTCCACCGCCAGTCTCCAACCCCCGCGGGCTCCCCACGGGTTGGCCATGGTCCTATTAAGGACCAGGAGCCCCCGACCCGATCTGGCCCCTTCGAGCTCAGCCCACGGTCATATGCTGAACCAAGGGCTCCAAATTTTTTTGCAGGGGGACCGGTTTTTTGCGGTGACAGCCAGATGGCCGTCAATTTTAACCTTGTGAATGGGTGACGTCAGCATGACGTCATCGTCCGTAGGGCCCTCTATGCCCCTCCTAACCCTGGTTTTTCCTAAAAGAGCAGTTTTTTTCTTTTGGCCATAACTTAGGCATATGGTATCGAAATTGGGCAAACAAGATATCACTGGAAAGCTGGTTCCAAGAACTTTCCAGTGGTACTATTTATTTTTCAGTATTTTACTATTTACCTACATTTATTTCTGTTTGAAGTCGGATGTGTATTTTGGGCTTCCGAGCTCATAACTCTTTGCCACGATCTCTGTTTTTTGCCTCGTTTGAAGCGTTGGAAAGGTATTGAGGAGCTCTATCTTGCTATCTATTCAATTTTTTTTGTATCTATCCCAAGTTTTTGTTATTCCAGATTTTTCCCGATGGGTGTTTTGGAGATTACTTGGATGTTTTGGCAGTTGGAAAGGTGAAAATTGAACATTTGTACTTCATTTCAGTACCACTTCATCATATTTTCTGTTTATGCACATTTAGGATTCTCTCCTTTTACAATCATTGGGTTATTGTAATAAACAAACTGATATAAAGTTCCATTAAGGGGGGTTCTTGCATTCATCTTGATTTGTTGGCAACTCGCATGGGTTATTTGGTCTCCTTGTTCTTTTGGCCACATTATTGCTATAACTTGACACATGTCGGATTCATTGGTTCACACTTCAGTTGGGAGATTACATTTCTTGATCCTCATTGGTTCAGATTCTTCCCAGTTTGAGGGCCATGTTTTTGTGGTTATTGTTCTAGAGTCTATTTTTGGTACTCCTTCCCATGGAAGAGTTTCAGTCATAGTTTGGCATCGACATCGAGATATGGTTTCCAGATTATGTCATCATCTCATCTCCTGTTGCTTCTCAGATTCTAGAGTTGGTCTAGTATGTGAGTTTCCAAAGTTCCTTGGCATCGGGTCTGCTATTGCATTTGTGATTCTGATTGGTATCTTGCAAACAGAACTATCTTTCCTTGCTTGCCAGATTTGGGGTTCCAGTGTTGCTTCATCAGAGTTCTTCCAGTGATTCTTCGCAACAGTTCATCTCACTGAAGGGGGTTTATCTCTCTTTGCATTTGTACTTGGGTACTTGATCAGGCCTTGTTGTCGGGACCCATTCATGCTTTCTTGCATTCATCTTAGTTTTAGGTGCATGCTTTATTTGCTTCTCCCTAAGTTGCACTTATGGGGGGGTATTGGTGTAATTAATATTTAATTACACATTAGCATAAGTTTACTTAGGCATATTTAATTCCTAAGTTTTAGGCTTTATCTTTATCTTATCGAGCTATCTTGTTGCTCAAGATAAGATTAGGTTTGCATCTTTGCTTTTATAAAGCAAATCATATCTTGTAATTAATTGAATTCTCGAATAATTAATGTTGCACATCTTTTTGCAACCTCTATGCTTTTTCTGTTTTTCTCTTCTATGGAAGGTATTTTTTGGTTTGCAATCAGATCATGGGTTTCTAACATTGAAGTGGTTGGGTTCAATGAACTCAAGACACTGTATGCAGAAGATCCTGATTTTGCAGAGGCTTGGAAAGCTTGCAAGGAACCTATTATTGTGGACAGGACAAGGTGGCTAGATTTCATAATCTAGGATGGCATGTTATTTAAGGGAATTCAATTATGTATCCTGAGGAGTTCCATGAGGGAGAACCTGATAAAGGAGAATCATAGTGGAGGAATGGTAGGACATTTTGGTCGGGATAAGACCATTGCCATTATCAATGAGCATTATTATTGGCCTCAGTTGTTACAGGATGTGAAGAAGTTTGTACAAAGTTGCAGGGTATGTCGGATGGCTAAAGGAGCATTGCACACAGCCTTATATCAACCCTACTTGTACCTAGAGAGGCCAAGTGGAGGGATATAAGTATGGACTTTAATTTTGGTTTTCCAAGGACACAACGAGGGAATGATTTAGTCTTTTGGTGTGCTGATAGGTTTTCAAAGATGGCACATTTCATTCCATGTCAGAAGACCCATGATGCAGTCCACATTGCTGACTTGTTCTTCAAAGAGGTGGTGAGGCTACATGGTCTGCCAAAGAGTATTGTTTCAGATTGTGACACCAAATTTGTGGGATACTTTTAGAGGACTTTGTGGAAGAAGCTAAAGATAGAGTTGAAGTTCAGTTCTACACACCATCCACAAATAGATGGGCAGATAGAGGTTGTTAATAGAAGTCTAGGTAACCTACTGAGATGTTTGGTAGGATATAAACCCAAGGGATGAGACTTGATCTTACCCCAGGCAGAATTCTCTTACAACAATTCTATCAACAGAAGCACTGGTAGATCACCATTCCAGATTGTGTATGGAGGTAGCCCCAGAACAACTCCAGAATTGAGGAAGATGGACCAAGAGAAGAAAATAAGTAAGAAGCCAAAAATTTTGCAATACATCAAGGATATACATGAGAAGGTAAGAGAACATATTAACAAGATGAATATGCAAAGATAAGGCTAAGGAAGATCTACAATGCAAGGAGTTTCTGATTGGTGGATGAGTTAGATGGTCCACTTTGAGGAAAGGGTACTTCCAAAGGGGAACATATAAAAATTGGGAAGATGAAGAAGTTCACCTTGTAAAATTTTAAAGAAGTACATCTGTGGAACACATATGAGGTAGATTTTCTGGATGGAGTCAACATTTCCCCTGTGTTCAATATTTCAGATTTGATAGAGTATCATGAAGGTGGCGCAGAGGAAGTACCAACAATGGAATGGAGGGATCCTGACTACTTCACAAAGGAAGGGAGACGGGAGGAAATCTCGATGAGCCTATGTAGGAAGGATCTACTAAAACAAAGTGTGATAAGAATATCCGTGAAATGGAGAGGAAGGCCTCGGTGGGAAGACTCCATCCCGCCATCTAAGGTAGCCAGCTTGACCTGGGTTGGTTTTCCTCAACTATCCGAGACTTGACGGGTCACTTCTCAAACACCCTGGTGGCCCACATAACGGTGGTGCTAATTCCAACGTTCAAAAATAGCAACGTCTTCATTTCATTTTCGGGATGTTTTACATTTTTGGGATGTTCTCACAGAATGAACTCACCACGCCATTTTCATTCCTGGGTTGAAAGATATTGCAGTTTTAGTTTCCTATATTTGCACCTAAAAATCTTTCTGGGTTGGATTTGAGGCACTTAGAGCTTCCGCTGAATGGCCCAAACTTTCCAAAAATTCAAGGAAGCTAATTATGAGTAATGCTCTTGACTTCGGAGTACCTTTCCAATCCAAGCCAGTCTGCCTGTAAACCCAGCCCTGATCGCAAAAATTCTAAGCATGACTTTCTAGAAGATACAATTGCAAATGTTCTTTTGAAATTTGAACTTCAAGTTGTAATTTTTGGCGCCAAACCGCCTAAACTCAAATTTTAATGTTTTTTTGGCTCCAAACTAAAGAGGATCTCTATTTATGGGTGGGTTTCTAGTATTTTTGGGTAACTTTTTGGGGGACAAGCTCGCATATTGTGAGAGGGTTATTCTGTAGCTTTCTATAGCTTGCATGTGTTGTAGAACTTGGGGATTTGAGATCCTCTGCATGTAAGAAGCTCCATTTTCTAAATAATAAAATTATTCTCTTGTTTGTGGGTTATTTTCTGAGTCTCAAGCTGTGCCCTCATCAGTTTTAGAGTCACTATCATCATGATCTGTCTCTTTACATAATCTCAATCAACCTTCATGGGATTCATTGAAAATAAATGCACAAGACATCTTGGTACACCTTTCCACCATTGAAAACCTAGCCTAGTGGGCATCCAAGGAAGGAACACTACTATATTTGGCTCCACTTTCTGATGAACGTTTGCTGAAATTTTGACAAATGACTGTCAAAATACTGAAGAAATGTTGAACCAATTTTTTCCATAACATTTTCATTGCTTTCCCTATAGAATTTAAAACATCAAAATAGCGACTTAACTTCATTGCTTTTAGCCTCAAAAAAGGGATCAAGTGTTTGTCAAAATTTCAATGAAACTTTTGTTGATCTAGCGATGAAAGTTTCGCCGGAGGTATAGTACTTTTGTCAGAAGCTTTTGTTGTTTTGTTAGTTGCATTCATTGACATTTTGATGATTAGGCATTCTTTACTTTCTTCAAAGATATAGCAATTGCATCAGACGCTTTTGCTATTTTTTCAGTTGAGTTTTTCAAAATTTTGATGAAATTTTGACAAAACTTTGCAATTTTTTTAAAAAGAAATTATTCAGGTGATATTTGGAACAAGGTATGGAAATCCATCATAACATAATGGAAGGGGTAGTTTTGTCAAATATTATAGTTGGAAATGTTCTAGTAGACATGTATTCAACATGTGGAACTATAGATAAGGCACGTGAACTATTTGATGGAATTGCTCAAAGAGATGTCATCTTTTGGAATGCAATGATTATAGGATTATATGCACAAAAATGACTATTTAAATAGAAATTGTTGTGACATATGCAAACTATTTCCATCATTTTAAATAGGGACAATGTTCTTGAGGAGATGATTGGTGATGCTAAATGAAGAAATCTGAAAATTAGGCTTGCAATATGTTGTAGTGGCAACTGCCCTAGTAGACATACCTATGAAGAGTCTATAATGCACCTTCAAAAGCTATAGTCATGCCTATCTTATCCTATTCCACACATGAACATATGTTCAATTAGATAATAGAATACAAAATAAAATAAAGAGTTTAACTAATGAATTGTAGAAAATATATTTTTTTAGTTTATATTCATATCGCTGATTACATTCATTGCATTGCACACCTTTCAAACTCAAAGCATTACTTCAAATTGCATAACTAATAACTAGATGTTGATAGATGACATAATTTCAATTACAATATAGTTTATTATGGTCAACCTAAGTAGTTATGCAATTACTTCACATTGTGTAACTAATATCTAGGAGCAACTGCCAATTGCATTAGCTTGTCATGGCATTCCATGAGATCACATTTATTTGATGCAATTTTTCAAAATTTTCACTACCTTGTCTATGCTACAACATTTTTCATACATGTCTACCAAAGTATTCTATCAAACAGTTCATTGCCTTGTTGCTATTATCGACTATTGTCCTACATCTCATGGCATCTTTATCTCTATCAATATGTCTATCATTATGACTATCCAATGATTTCTAATGGATTATGCTATATCTTTTAACATTAATTCCTTATCTTCATTGTCACCATCTTGTGCTCAAGATCTCTACCCAACCGCGTCTCTTGGCCTTTCCATAGTAGCAGATGCTTGATCACTGACCTGATTTTGATTGTCATCCTCCATTCCACTGACAAGCTGACACACCTCCTCCACAGATCACACACTTGAGAGACTGAGGAAATGGCATCCCACTGACGAAGCAATCACATAGAAAAACCATTATTTCTATAGGAAATCTCAAGATGACTCAAAATAAAGAAGATTTTGTGGGATTATTGCATAAATTTTCTATATTGGTGACACCCAATAAGTCTATATTGGAGAAATTGGCTTGGAACATGGAGGCAGCAAGGTATTTCTAGTTTCAAGAATTTTACTTAATGTTGTGGAATAGAAGAAAAAATAATCATTTATCTACCACCATAGTGAAAAGTTAGCAATTGCATATGGTTTGTTAAACATGGCCCTTGGTGTTTTGGTGAAGGATAAGGTATAAAAGGAAGTGTATGTTTTTTTAATGATTTAGGTATGCATTAAACCCTAGGGTTTGTAAGAAGGTGACACTTGGATACAATGCATGTTTTTGCAATCTTTTGTGGCTCAGTCTGAAACCCTGTGTATTGGGTTTTGAGAGTCTAATAGAGTATTTCATCAGTACTCCACCAATGCAGGTCAAATAGATTGGTGGAGTAGGTTAATATTAAGATGTTTTGAATTTTTTGATTATTGTAGGTGTAGGGAAATGAAAGAATTCCTTAATGGAGTTGCTACTATAGAGGAAAATTAAGGGTTTCCATACACAAATTGATGCTACAATCATGGGTCATGAAGGAAAAAAGGTTGCAAAGGCTTGGGAATGGTGTAGAAGGTGTAGTAAAATGTATTGCAAGGTGTTGGAAGTAGTGGTTGGTGTGTTGGAGGCTTGTAAGTATGTGTTTCATAAAACCCTCACTGTTTTTGGCGATTTTCTACCTACAAACAAGGGTTTTTTAATATTTTGTCTCAATGGGTATTTTAATCCATGAAAATGGATAAATTGGGAGTTTTGTAACATTTAATAAGGCTATTTTTTGGTTTTGAGTGATTTGGAGTAGAGTGAAGGTGACTTCCTTTGTAAAAAAAGCCTATTTTACTAGCCTTTTCACAGCGTACAATGTAAGAAACTAATGATTTCTTTAAGGAAGGTTATGGAAGGTATTTTTTATGTTGATGTGGACATAAAAGAGTCTCTAAATATGTATTTTACTCTTGTTATTTACAACTGGGTTGTGGAATTCACCTGATTAAGGGTTTTGAAGCTTGCAAAGTGATATGATGAATGACTGCTAAAACAGTGATTTGTTCAAAAAGTAATGATAATGGTGGTTAGTTTGTGATGAAACTTGATTGCATGGTGGTATTGGAGTTGAAACTATTTTTTGATAGTATTGTGAAGGAATATTTTGATAGTATGGTGGTTTTGGACTTGTGAATTCAATGTGTTGGGTAGTGCTTATATGCAAAACTTGATAATCAGATAGAGCAGTGATATAAGGGTTTGTTCTTGGATTGTTGATGGAGTTCTCAGTGGTCATGAAGTCTCATAATAGGGTATTAGCATGATGAATTTCTTTGTAATCACATTTCCTAGTTTGGAATACAATTGTTATGAAGATTGATAGGGTGTATAGTAGAGGATGTGAATGGTTCTCTAATCAGGTTTTGATGTTGTAATAAACAATTTAAAGCTATTTGAGTTATGGTACAGGTGTGAAGAACTATTATGGCAAGTGGCTTGTTGAGAGCCTTAAGAATTTGATGAATTTTTTTGACATGGTAGATGAGTTTTGATTGATTTTTTATGAAAGTTAAGTAAATTCTTGAAGTTTATATATTTTATCTTCTCTTTATTTTGTTTGGGATTGAAATTCCCTAAAGGAAAGATGTTTTTGGGTGGTTTGGTATGATGCTCTACATCAAGACATGGAAAGTGATTAGTCAAAATCTTCAATGATGGACAACGATCACTAAGATAGTCATGATGATATTCCAACGATAAAAGACATACTAAGTGACCTTGTGAAGTTGAAAGGATAGTTTGTTATGACTAATAACCCATGAAAATGGCATGATTTAAAGAAAATAGTCATGTGCATTGATATTCATGAGCAAGAAGCAATACACAATGTATGATGTAACAAAGGGGCAATACTATGGCGAAATACTAAAGATATAGAGCTTTGATGAGAAATCACAAGGGGTTCAAATCTCAAGGAAAAATAATGACAATCAACTAACAAAAGATGATTTTAACAAGGGAAATGATAGTAATGAAGGTGCAAAAAATTTCAAACACCATGAATAAAACCTAGGATAGTCACAAATATCTTCAAGAGATAGTAATTTTATAAAATTTAAATGGTAGTGACCTTGTGAAGTTGAAAGGACGGTTATACTGACTTTGGACAGTGATTAATGACTATAAGTTATGACTGTGTTTTATGCCCAATAGGTCTCTTTATGATTGTGTTATAAAGGTTTTGACCATGAATCATGATGAAAAACCTCAAGAGCACTAAAGGATTTTCATATTAAATGTATGAGGTCAATGGGAACAAAAGAGGAGTAGATCATAGACCTATAAGTAGACATGAAAGAGATAATGCCAATATTCAAATGACACTCAAATCGATTGCTCAAAGAAGAAAATCACCATACATATAAAGGGTAGTCACCTAGAAGGACTATCAACTAAGGGTAGTAAAAGATAGTCATGTAAAGGGTAGATTCAAAGGATGACAATCCACAAGCATTTCAAACAAGTATAGTGACAATCCCCCTCACTAAGTGATCAATGATGGAAAGAGTGTAGAGTCTTCAAGAAGATGCCAAATCATGAGAGGTAGAAAATTATTTAAAAGACAATAAATAATCAATAAAGGATGGTCTTAATAGTTAAAACAATGTATGAAAATATCAATAAAATGGACTATGAGATGAAAGATCAACAATGCATAGTGATTTGATGAATGCAGGTGACAATGCTAAGACAAAGGAATAGTCAACTAAATGAAAATTCAATGGTCATTCAACTTAGGGAAATCATAAAGATTACAAAGGCTTATGATGCTTATGATCATATATGAATTTGTAAACAATCCAAAAGACTATTTTGTTCCCTTAGCAAAGGTTATGACTGTGACGTATTTTCAATGGTTTTATTCACTGTGAGTCTCTAATGGATTGGTAGACTGTGGTTTATCCTCCATAGGTCTTTATGAAATAGTTTTTCCCTTAGTAATGTATTAATGACTATTATCCTTTTTGTCAAGAAAAATATTAATGACTAAGATTGAAACATTATGACAGTGTGCTAGTTATGGTTGTGGCTTAACAAGGGTAGATTTTGGTAAGGAAGATAGTAAGTTGAATGAAAGTAAGTAGAGAAATTTTTGCATACCTGAAAATGGTACAAAACTTCATGGTTAAGTGGAAGCCTCCCATCAACAAAAGGATCCAAATATCTATGTATCTATCTAAATTGAGCCTCTAAACCCTTCAGAGTTGTCAATTTTTCCACTAACCTGTTATGTACAAAAGTCAAAATTTAGAGTTATGTCACCACTAAAAACAAAAGAAACAGAGCTTTGAAACCAAATCCACACACAACACAATGTGGTATTCATACAAAGCCATACAAACAAACTAAACTTAGAACATTGGAATGTAAACAACTTCAACTAGAGGCCATAAAATGGTACATGTTTTTTTGTGTAGGAGTGATATCACATCCACAAACATGGCAGAGCTATGCAAAGCATCAGTTATAACGAATCATTTTTATGCCACCATAGTGAAAAGTTGGCACTTTCTTTCATCTTTGCATATATAATGAATAGATTATTTAAAAAACATGCATGATATCTACTTCATAAAATTAAATATCATTAACGTGCAGTCAAACATTATAACATACCACAAAAATGTGTTAGCCCTAGAGTATCATGAATTGTCCATACAAGCATTGCATGGAATTGAAATTGTCTTTGCCCCATTGGTCTAGAGATGTCATACATAGTGAAACCATTCCATAACTTTAGTAACTCATTGATAAGAGGCTCAATATATACATTCATATCTTTAACTTGGTAATTAAATAGTTGAATGAGCATAAAAATTGCATAATTATTATAACCATTTTACTCCAATATATATAAATTAATGTACATGAATCTTAAATGAAAAAAATATAAGTCATTATGCAACAAATAAGACAAATGAGATGCTACTACGTTAAACAAAATTTATGTAAACAAATACCTAGAACAATCATTGACAACATTATGTGCTCCCTCTTTATTGACATCCATGGAGGAATGTTATTGTTGATAAAAAATAGGCCACACCGAGTAAATAGATCTCATATCTCCAAATGGATTGACACCATCCATTGCCAATGAAATCCTGGGATTATGAGGTTCTTCGTCAGTGTGTCCATTTTTCCTCCATGTCCCTAAATGCAAAACCATTTGCAGGAATTCAAAGAATGTCATCTCCACTTCTATTTTGTGCATGGTAATCCATAAATTGTGCTAAGCTTTTACACCTAAATAATCATTGGATACGTGGAATAATGGGAATATAATGAAGAACCTTGTGAAGCACCTTTTTTGTTAGTTGATCTATTCGATATCTATTGATATGACATTCTTGGCACTCTGCTGCAAATTCATGTTGTTTATGGTCTATAATATGATCATTGGGACATGCATCTATTGCTTGATACTCCATTCCAATATCTTTCACAGTGGCAGATAAATCTTGGTATGAGAGAGGTAAAATATTATATGGTGATAACAAAAATTCACCTATCAATCTACAACAAAAAAATAATTTGTTAATATAAATAATATTAATGGTACATATTTCATCCTTTATTTACTAGTGATGAACTAACAACAATTAAAATAGATGAAAAAAGATGACATATATGACATACCTTAACATCCGTGAGATTGCTATGTTGGATAAACCATTCATAACCTTCAAGTTCACCAACAACAATACAACAGACAGAAGAGTTGTTTCAGAGCCTTCACAAAAGGGCTTGTGTGCCTTCTCAAGTATAGGTAAATCATGAACATCATCAAATTCATCTTGATCATCATGATCAACTGCACCACTAAATGTGTCATGGATCAATGTATTTGTACCATCATCTTCAACTATGTTTTTTGGTGCATGATCATCTTCTTCCATAGGATCATTAACTCCATCTTCGATATTCACATCTCCATGTTCCTTCACTTGCAAAACCACATTCTCTGAGGTGTGCTAATCCATATCTTTTTCCCTAGGGTGCCCCACCTTTATAATAATGATTGACACAAATAAACCATGATCATGATCAAGTGATTTTTTTTATATATAAAAATGTTAAAACAATATAAACATTTACAAATTCAATCAATATAAAGACATATAATGAACAACTTACCAATGGATGATAATCATGCCCCCCTTTAATGTGACCATGTTTCCTACAATGTTTCTCAGCTATTGTGATTAAAATTCTTCTCATCTTTAAGCCCTTGAAATTATTGGAAGGACAATAACATTTCCCATCCCCCTTTCTTTTCAATCTAGCCCACATTCTAGAAATTGTCTGTTCATTTTGTTCTACACTAATATTATCTAACATGATTTTTCTTTACCAAGATTGAATATTTAGATCTTCAAAAAATATCAAACTCAAACTCCAATAATTTTTAATCATAGAGAGGCAACAAAATCTAATAATTCTGATATTTTGCACCAAAAAAATTTGGCATGTAACCACCCCTGCAAAAGAGAAGATAGTATGAAGTTAATGAACCAAAAAAACTCTTTAAAATTTTAATTCCAAAACTTATTAAATTCTGATTTTACTATGATTTCCAACCATTAGACTCCTAAAATCAGAATATTGAAATTGCACAACAAAATCTGGAAATGAAATTCTAAAAATGCACAAGTCTAAAAATGAAATCTGATGAGATGTTGCTTTAAAATATGATTTTCAAACTTGGAAGTACAAATTTGACTTCACAAATGAATTCTGGAAAAAGAAAATGACTACCCTCAACCTAGCGATATCTTCTTGATTTTTTTTTCCCCAAGAAAATCATCCTTAGTTCTCCACAAACTATCGCAAGTAGAGAAAATTTGCAAGTATAGCAAAACACTATTGCAATAAATAGGAAAACTCACTTTTATTTATGTCAGCCACAATTTTATTTTTTTATATTTTACATGTTCATCAAAATTTCGATGAACCTCTTGGGATTTCGTCAAAATTTTGAGGAAATCCCAGGTTCATCAAAATTTCAACGAATGTTGGGGATAAAATCTAAAAAAATTAAAAATTGAAAAGTACTTGAAAATAAATCAAATTATGCATATTTTGTCAAAAAAATTATTGGATTTTCCAGTCAAATGAGTTAGTGGAAAAACACACCAACAAGGGACGAACAACATGAATAGTGGGGGCAACAATGTTTCAATACCCTCTAACACCTTTGACAACTCCCAAAAATTCTTCAACCAACCAATCTCTCCAAACAGTCACTTGGCATTTGGTTCTCTTGTCAACTTTGGCAACATAGTCACATGGAAGAGGAAGAAGCTGAGAAACCAACTTTCTTCTTCATCTTCCTGAGAGGCTCCAAGCCTCCTCTCTCTGTGTGTAACTCAAAATTATATTTACCAGGCTCCTTTTTGGAGTATTTTTTGCAAGGGGTAGCAAGGAAAGAGTACATTCCTTTTCCAAATGCGAGGGGATATGGGACCCTAGCACAATGCTTATTGTGCAATAAAGTGTGAGTATTTTGTAGCTTCTGAGTAATCTCTAGCAATATAATCTTGTCATTGGGGTAGCAGGGCAGCTAGTAAGGTCTTCCTGAGAATCCCTCTACTCTGATGTATGTAAACTTAGGGAACTAGATGAACTAGTACCCAAAACCCTTCACCACTACTTTGGAACTGTAGGACATTCTCCTATGGCAGTCTTCAGATAGGGTGCGAATGATATGCCCAATGAAGGCATCATTGAGCCTCTTGTAGTCTTTCTTAAATTCCCTATATTGAAGTTGGGGGTAGCAATTGTATACCCTAAGTTGTCCCTTCTTTGTTCCCAATGTCCCAACACAATCCAATCCTTTATATGGGAACTTAATTGCCAAGAGATAAACTAGATAAGATGTCATATAGAATTTTGAGGTCTTCTTCACCACTATAAATTGATTGTACAAATTCTCACTGATCATTTTGGCCCAATTGAACTTGGTGTTGCCTCAAAGAATCTCCTCTATGAAATAAGACATCCACTCCTCAAAGAGTGAGGAAGTGGGAAGGCCCATTACTCTACTTAAAAGCATGACTATGTCATTGGCTTCTTCTATAAAGTCACTTTTGTATAGTGTTTGAGAGACTTTGTTGGTGTCACCCCTCTTTTCCTTTAGTCGTGTTTGATTAATTATCCATTTGCAGCCAATAGGATCTTGTTTCCATACTTTCAAGGAAAACTCCTTTTCAACTTCCTCCATTTTATCAAACACTGGGATTCCAAATGTTTTTCCAATAGACTGGGGAGATGGGTCTTCCAGTACTCTTCCATCCCCGATGACTATCCTCACATTTTGAGGGTGATAGCACTCATGACAGGGAAACACCAATTTTGGGGCCACCAGAGTAGGAGGAAAGCCCGCTACCTTTGCAAGTCCACTTTTCTTGATTCTTAAAGCTTCCTTTATTGTGGGATTAACCATAATCCTTTGTTTGAACTCATCTATGCTTACATGCCCCAAATTAGTATCTATGACTTTATTCCAATTGGAGGTGATTTTCAAGGTGCACTCAACCCCGTGATATTGATACTTCATTTTCTCTTTCTCCTCTTTTCCTCTAGGAGTCCTTGTTGGTTTCTTTCCTTTGTATGCTTTCTCTACAGGGTTCTCCACTAGTTCCATAAATCCTAGACACAAAGGGTGCAATAAGTATTTTGAAAAATTAGGAGGGAAAATGTTAGTTAAATCATGTTAATATGCCATTTAAATGCATTCATAAGCTTGAGAAAGACCATAACATTCATCATATTTCATCATTTTAAGCTTGTTTAAGCATTTTACAAAAAAATGGGTCTAGGGGTACAGGTTTTCGCCCTATGAAATTTGTCAGGGTGAAAGCCTTAATGAACAGTGTAGGGAAGATGAGCTTTTGTAGACAACCACCCAATGGTAATTTTCCACATGCTTTCATTTTTTAATAAATTTTGCATGAAGTAATTGGGCACATGTATAAATTGGTGATGAAGACACTTTAATTTTTCTTCCTTGAATAGAGTGATCTTTAAATTTCATGCGAGGAATCAAGGTGTGGAGGTCACTAATGGTGTTGTCGCTTTAGTTTTTCTATCAAGATACATCCATGGATGAGTGGAATTTTGCAAGCAAATTTCTACATGGTAGAACCCATAAGTCCTTTTACTTGGTCAATTTTATCTTTGAAACACTTTGGTGTGCATGGAATCATTCTTAGTCATCTAAATTAAAGGCTTGATCAATTTATGGCATGTGGGGATTGAGTGTATAGAAGCTTTGAGATGGGTTGTTGTTAGAGTTTCGTTGTTAAATAGTGGTTGTGAATGGGCCACTTTCCGCAAGTAGCAGCCCACATGGTTGGACCTATCCTGACACTTTGACTTGTGATTTCACCAATCAAGCACTTGTCATTTGGGCGGCAGTGATAGGTGTGGGTTCTGTAAGGTGTGGAAGTAGTGGGGTTTTCACCACTAAGAAATGGCCAAGGAGCAACAACCTCCCATAGGCAGTGATCCATGAAGGAAAACCCACAAAAGAAGTTTCACTTGAATCTTTTGTTAGTTGGTTCAAGGTTCTGGTGTATTCTAACCTCCAAGGTGTGCTTGCACTCCAACTAGAAGACCTTTCTCTCTATCTTCACTCATGAACCTGATGACTACAAGGTTCTAAACTGAATTAGATCATTAACTAAGCCCTCCTTTAACTCTGTCACAAGAGTTACTATCCTTGTGCTTACCTTGGAGGTTTCAACACTCTTTAAATTTCAATCTTTCACCCTACACCTAGAAGAGTCTAGATGCCAATCTCATTAATTTGTTAGAACTACCTACAGGGGAGTTGAAGATGCTGTCTCCATACTTCTTGCAACCAAACTGATCCATTTTCCTTGGTGTCCACTCCTCAACCTACCCGATTTCATGAATTTGCCTTTTTAAGGGCTAATCCTTGTAGCCCTTACTAGTCACTAATTGGCTTTTTCTGCTTATATTCTCCACACAACCTAGGAAACAAAACACACTTTCAGACACCCTTTTCAGGGTTTTAAATCTTGCAACAGATCTCTGGCTTTCTTCTGTTCCGTACAGTGGATTCCAACACTCTTGGAGAAGAGGCCTAATTCACCTTGCATCTAGGGTTTCTCTGGTTCTTGAGTCACAACTACCCCCAATTGATTGATGGAAGCCTCAAACCTTTTGGACTATGAAGATCTCACCTCACCTCACCTGGTTCTGTACGGATTCCGTACAGTCATCTATTCCCCTTCCTATTCTCTTGTCTTTTTCCTACCAAACACCTAACCGGGCAGCTAATACTCGCCTAGGGTTTGGTTTTCAAATTTCTAGCTTCACTCCACATAATACCTAAAGCTAAGTATTCACAAATTACTGGCTCCCACTCCATATTCCACCAACCTTAGGAGATTCCCATGATCAGGGTTTATGAGGGAGCCATAGATAGATTTGCTGCTCAAAACAACTGTTATAACTCCTAAGCTCTAATCTATAGACTCAAAATGATAAAACTGCACTAAGTAACTTATATACAGAATGATAATGATCCCAAACTATTTTACAAACACCAAGGCAATACAAAAACAATAGACATTATGCCTCTAATATCACTGTCTCTCAAAAGGCATGGACATAGACAGAAAATTCAGTCTTTATCTATTGTTAACAGTCCAAATCTTAACTACTATGCTTATGTTCTTAGTCTACAAACTATTTACAAAGAAAGGAGGTTATAACATGTTAAGAAAAATCTAATCCAATGCCAAGCAGGGCATATAGTTTATAACTTCATAGTTGTCAGAAAACACACGGGGTTTTCAAAAACAGAAAATATACAAGAATCTGCTCATTATTTTTATTGATCACCACCACAAACTTATTACAATGACCGACCCCTCCTTGTTATGAGCCATTCCCCTTATCTTGAAGTCTTTTCCACCATGCAAGGGAAGATTGTTCGCTCCATATCCTTGATTTTAAGGGAATCTTAATACCACTAGCAGTTACATGCAACCAAGCAATATTGCCATGCAACTATGCAATATTCTTGCAACCTCACCATTATCCTTCTTTTTAGGATCTCCCACTCATTAATCTCGAGCAACCATCATCTAAACTGCCCTTGGAATCTTCAAATAACGAAATTATGGCTATGACAAATTTAATGCTTTAGATCCTAACACTTGTTGTATTAAGCTAAACAACGCAGAATTTAACACTAAAGATAACTAATGAAAGTTTTAGTCCTAGTGACTAGCTCTTCCCACATAGATGCAAGACCTTCTAAGGTCCAAAACAACATACCAAAATCCCTGACTTGGCTAAAGTCAATACAAACCAAAATTGTGCACAAACTTGGTGGAGGTCAACCTAGGTGCTCCTGCACCATCCTCCCCAAAACAGAAAACTTCAAGCCATCCTTGGATTGAGAAAGTTGGGATCAATGCCCAACTTCTTGAACTCTGCCTCCTTGATCCATACTACATCAACTTCAGGTTGTCCTTGCCTTTGGATCAGGTGTTCCTTGTACTCTTTGGTTCTTGTTCTTTTGTAGACCCTGGTATCCAAGATCTTATCAACTTGTTTGACTGCAGTGGAGGGAAGTTTGAGCTCTTCTACATATTGAATGACTTCTTGGATGGTCTGATCCATGTTTGGTGGTGGTCCTCTGTAATGGACTAGGTCTGCAACATTGAAAATATGGGACAATCCACTGTCATCTGGTAATTGCACTTTAACTGCATTGCTTCCATACTTTTCCAAGATAGGACAGGGACCTATCCTCTTCATTTGCAGCTTGTGAGGGACTCCCTTCTGCAATCTAGCCTTGTTCAAATGCACCATCACTAGGTCACCAACATTAAACTGAACCTCTCTCCTATGCTCATCCACTTTGGTTTTATGTTTCATGGTATTCTCTGTCAAGGTTTTTCTGACTGTCTCGTGAATTTCCTGCATTGCACAAGCAAAGTCATCTACATATCCACTTCCCTTGACTCCATCCTTCAGCTCTCTCAGCTCATAAACACCCCTAGGATGCAAACCATACACAATTTCAAAGGGAATCTTCCCTGTTGACCTATTAACAGTATCATTATAGGCATATTCAGCTTGCCCAATAATCCGATCCCATTGTTGACCATACTCCTTGGTCAAGCATCTTAGAAGGTTTCCAAGTGTCCTATTCACAACTTCAGTCTGACCATCAGTTTGGGGATGGTATGCAAATCCAAAGGACAGATTGGTGCCCATTCTTTGCCAAAGAGTCTTCCAAAAATGACTCATAAACTTGGTATCCCTGTCTGATACAATGCTGATTGGTAAGCCATGAATTCTGACTATTTCTTTGAAGAAAAGGGAGGCTATTTGACTGGCATCATTGGTTGTTTTGCAGGGTACAAAGTGAGCCATCTTGCTGAATCTGTCTACAACAACATAAACATTGTCCATACCTTGCCTTGTCTTGGGTAAACCAACTACAAAGTCCATGCTCAAGCATTCCCATGGCCTAGAAGGGATTGGCAGTGGCTAGTATAGGCCTGCATTTGAGGAAGTGCCTTTTTCTTTTTGACACACTACACAACCCTCTACATATTTCCTGACATCTAGGTTCATCTTAGGCCAAAAATAAAACCTTTGAACCAGTTCTTGAGTTTTAGTGATTCCAAAATGACCACTTAATGCACCATTATGCTTTTCTTGAATTAAATTCTCCCTAATAGAACCTCTAGGAACACAAAGTTGATTCCCTTTAAACAAAAAATCACTTTGCAAGGTATACTCAGCATATTTGCTATGGAAATGGTTCTTATACTCAAGACATACCTTATAAATTTCTGCAAAGTCTTCATCATCTGCATATATATCTTTGAAGTGATCTATTCCCATGCTCTTCAACTGGATTTCTTGAATGGTAAGAACTCTCC